>WNWK01006096.1:92500-110370 GCA_009830355.1 Cherax destructor | reverse complement strand
ACACTTGCTACATGCTATATCACATTTCCCTCACTGACCAACTTGCTTATTGACATCCGACTGTGGATCACTTATCCTCGTAAGTTATCCTTTTGTAAATGGTGGCAGTGCCTTCTACCTCTAACAGTTTCTGCACTTTCAAATTTCCATTCATATTTCGTGTGTGTGTGTGTGTGTGTGTGTGTGTGTGTGTGTGTGTGTGGTGTATTATGGGTGTGTGTACGTATGTGGGTGGGTGTGTGTGTAGGTGTATGTGGGTGTGTATGTGTAGGTTTTGTGTGTGTGTGTGTGTAGGTGTGTGTGTGTGTGTGGGTGGGTGTGTGTGTGTGTGTAGGTGTGTGTGTGTGTGTGTGGGGTGGGTGTGTGTGTGTGTAGGTGTGTGTGTGTGTGTGGTGTGTGTGGGTGTGGGTGTGTGTGTGTGTGGGTGTGGGGGTGTATTGAAATACAACTCACGTTTTATATTTGAATTTATTCCAACTTTAGTATAATAAATCTCACGTGTATTTATAAAACAATGTGACTGTGGAAATATATTTTAAACTTCCTTCATTACATCATTTGTAACCAGGTCATTAATGTTTATACAAACTTCCATGTTCATTTGATGTCAATGGTAATTATTTGTATTTTCTTCCTATTAATTTTTATTTTCCGAAGATAATTGTTCTCTTAATTATTATCGTTGGCATCATGATCCATCATTATAATTATTATCGTCATCTGGCATCATGATGCCATCATTATATATTTTTTATGGCAATTATGAATAATATTCATATCAGTATTAATATTGCTTTTTTAATTTAACAGGCGTATAGGATTAGCGGGGGTGTACACAGAAATATCTGGGGTGTACACAGAAATATCTGGGTGTACACAGAATTAGCTGGGGTGTACACAGAATTAGCTGGGGTGTACATAGAATTAGCTGGGGTGTACACAGAAATTACTGGGGTGTACACAGAAATAACTGGGGTGTACACAGAAATATCTGGGTTGTACACAGAAATACCTGGGATGTACACAGAATTAACTGGGTGTATATATAGAATTAGCTGGAGTGTACACATAAATTTCTTATGTGAACACATAAATAGCTGGGATGTACACAGAAATAACTGGGTGTACACAGAAATATCATGGGTGTACACAGAAATATCATGGGTGTACACATAATTAGATTTTAATACACAATATTCAGTGGTAAAGTCAGATAATATTATTGGAAAAAAATATTACAAAAATTTACTTCAGAATTATATCAAAGGAAACTTGGATATTCATAGAGACTTTTAATATCGGTGAAAGAGCAAAAGGCAGTGTAATGCAGCCTTTTTGACGACTTTTCAATAAATGGCCGCTTTATACTTGTCTGCAACAACTACTTTTAATTTTGTGTGGACATTTTACAGCATTTCTCTGAAGAAAAATTATAATATATTATTGTTGTGGTAATGTTGATATCCATCTTGGTGATGCTTGTAAATTATAAATGCTAGGTTATTTTTGTCTGTCCCTTATAGGAGGGTGAATTAATGTCTGTCAAGGGATCTTGGTCGAAGTCAGCAGGTTGCTCTTCTGGTCCCTGCTGTCGAAGTAATCAGGTCTTTTAGAGGTCCTAATGACGACGAGAACAAGTTGCTCTCCAGGTTCCTACTGCTGAAGTAATCAGGTCCTCTAGAGACCCTAATGACAAAGCAAACAGGTTGTTCTCTAGGTCCCTACTACTGAAGTAATCAGTTTCTTTAGAGGTCTAATGACGACGAGAACAAGTTGTTCTCCAGGTCCCTACTGCCAAGTAATCAGGTCCTCTAAGAGACCCTAATGACAAGCAAACAGGTTGTCCTCAGGTTCCTATTGCCGACGAAATCAGGTCCTCTAGAGGTCCTAATGACACAGTAAACAGGTTGTTCTCGGGGTTCCTGCTGCTGAACCAAGTTTGCCTACCAGATTACGAAGCCAATTTTTTCGTGAAATCTGTGACGCAGTTTTGAAGGCAAACGCTGTGCCTTCAGAATGTGGATCAGCTAGAAAAAAAGAGAACTTAATCCTGTGATGCTTGTTGAGTGCCAATGCTCCTTGCTGGTTGCAATCAGAAATGTTTATACAACAAATAAACATGCAATTTACAACACGTTTACAATACAAGTTAGACAAGTTGTGGCTCTTGTTTTTGAAGGAATTTTAACATGACGTATATAATCAAGCTTCAGTATTAGATTTCTTATCCATTACACGACCAGGGGGAAAAAAATATACCTTCGCCCGGAATGCCTTTTTCTGGGTTGGAGGAATTGTGTGCAGTGTGGAGGAAAATTGTGTGGCCAGTAATTTCCCTGAGGGGTTTCGAGGAAGCATACGCGGCCGCTGCATCCATTCACATCACTGGGTCGAGGAATCAAACGCTGACGTTGTTGGGTTAGGCTAAATTAAATTCCCTTGTTATAATAAGGTTAGGTAGGTTTTCAAAGTTTATTTTGGTACAAAATTATAAATTTTACATTAACATAAATTAAAAAAATATATCTTTAAACGTATAAGAAAATTTTAGAAAGGACTTAATTTTAAATGAGTTCTTGCTAATTGACCAGTTTACTTAATCGGCACGACATATATATATATATATATATATATATATATATATATGTGTGTGTGTGTGTGGTGTTGTATAACAAGCGCAATTTAATTTAGCCTAATCCAACTAAATATATTTTGTATAAGTTTACAATAATTTAATAATAAACATACACAATGAAATATACTTTTTTCTTTAAATTCAGAATGATTTTTGCGAAATTATTGCATACACAAATTTTCGCTTGCCCCATTTGGCAAGAAGTGTGTTGCTATTTAAGCCAGTTTTACTTTATATATATATATATATATATATATATATATATATATATATATATATATATATATATATATATATATATATATATATATATATATATTTTAACAAAGTGTATTGTTTATATGCATTAACCTGCATCACGTTCAACACAGTAAGTAAATATGTTAAGATAGGAGAGCGTAATGTGAGCAGAGCGTCTGTGGTGGCCGCTGCGTCAGGTGGTGGCCGCTGCGTCAGGTGGTGGCCGCTGCGTCAGGTGGTGGCCGCTGCGTCAGGTGGTGGCCGCTGCGTCAGGTGATGGCCGCTGCGTCAGGTGGTGAATGCAATTCCTGCTGATTGCCGGACAACGCATTTGCAAGCCCTGAGACAGAGTGTTAGGACGCTGGTCGCATCTTAGGCCAGGATGGAGGAAGGCCTTTGGGCGGTCAGTCCCTTTATGGATGGAGGGTTAGAAGGGGGGATAGGATTCTTGATTCGAGGAATTAGAGTTAACTTTTTCCGTACTTGATTATCTCACATTACGTAGGAGCATCTCTCAGTGTGTATACTCTGCGAGTTGTGTATCTCTCAGTGTTTATACACCGTGAGTTGTGTATAAGTCAATGTATACACAGTGTTAGTTGCGCATCAGTTTATATACACTGAGTTGTGTATCTCTCAGTGTATATACACTGTTAGTTGTGTATTTTTCAGCTCATATATACTGTGAGTTGTGTATCTCTCAGTGTTTATACACTGAGTCACTTCATTACATGATACTTGAGAGTTAGTTATAGCTTTTAACCATTATGTAAACCCAAAAGAGCTATCATGATAATAATAATAATAATATAATAATAATAATAATAATAATAATAATAGAAAATAATAATAATAATAATAATAATAACAAAAATAATAATAATAATAATAAATAACAACAATAATAATAATCCGACACTGTACATGAAACATTTTTGACCGTAAATGAGGAAAGTTGGACATGTGTCACGGGGAAATATGATTCGATTCTGAATTTGTAATGAGATGGTGAAGTCGCAGTTTTGTTTTTCTGGACTAGAAAAGGGGGTTAAAAAAAAAATTTGAAAGCAGACTTGAATGTTGGGATGTTTTCCAAATGTGTGTTGTGGATGTGTGGTGAAGAAAATATAAAATCGTTCGTTTGGTTCACACGTTCGAACACTGGTTCACACGTTCGAACACTGGTTCACACGTTCGAACTCTGGTTCACACGTACGAACACTGGTTCACACGTTAGAATACTGGTTCACGCGTTCGAACACTGGTTCACACGTTCGAACACTGGTTAACACGTTCAGACGCTGGTTCATACGTTCACGCACTCGTTCACATACGTCAGAACAACTCCAGTTATATGGACAACAAATAACAGAAAAGCTGTAAACCGAAACAAAGAAAAAAAAAATGCGGCGCCGAAAGGATACTAGAATGTTTTTGTTTACAACGAAAGTAATAACAAAAAACTTTGACCTTGTAGAATACACCGAGTGTTGAAACATGACAAAAAAAAATATATTGAAAAAGGACCATCAGGTCTTCTCTTGTGACTAAACCATTTACATGAGAGGTCCCCAAACAGCGGCCCTCGGGCCGCATGTGGCCCTTTTAGGATATTGATGCGGCCCTCACTTGAAATTATTAATTCACTTTCATGTAGGTTCCATACAGTGTCAACAAAACTGTGCACCCCTCATCACACATTTGACCATCAAATGTGACCCACTTGTGTGGGAAGGCTGAGGACCATTGAATTTTACGTTATTCAAATATATAATAACACACTGCCATCGGGAATTGTGTAGAGGCATCTGGCCTTGGACGGACTGAATTCCCTGGCCACGCTAACGACACCAGTGTCATCAGTTATTGAATATTGTGTGTCTATCGCATCAAGTTCCACGCCAGAAATGCGTTGGCGTGGAGTTGATGTTGCTAATGCTGCTGATGTTGCAGACTGAGATGGGTCACATCAGGCTGCAAGTCACGCATGACGGACAGTAGTGGATCACGTCAGGTCATCGGGGGTCATGAATGAGGTCAGTTTTGGGCGAAGAACAGGAAGGAGGAAATGGAATCGGTCAAAGCAGTAGTGATGGATGAGGTTACATCCGGTACAAAGAAGTGACAGGAGAGACTACGTCAAGTCGACAGATATTGCAAAGTTTCCCATATCATTCCCTTTAATTTAGACCATTAATAATAATGGTTTAAGTCATTACCGTGATACCTGTCCTGGCTAATGGTTTAGCAACTAAACCCACATTTTGCAGTAAATCTAATCGAAGTTTCTTGCGGCCTTATTAGACTACAGCTAACCTTAATGTGGCCTTCCAACAATGGTGAGCACTCAGGTCACCATTGAGGTGCTTATTAAGCCTAATGGTTGATGACAGTGACGTGTGTAAACAGTGTTTTACAGCGAGTAACTTTACTGACCCATAAGTGCACTGCTAGCTCTTCCCTTCCCACCCTCGTACACAGGAGGACCCTTTATACCTGCCTCCACTCTCCGTTAAAGTGTGTTAAGGGAACCCTGGGCTGCCCCTTAACCCAACTCTGTTAATGGTTACCATCACAGCCCAGATAAATGTTTTTGTTTTGTTTTTGCACACGGTTGCCCTGTTTTTAGTACCCTTGTTCAGTGTTTTTAATAAAAATATGCCGCTCTGCATTTTACAATTAAAATCTGCATGTTTTCGGTTCCACTCGTCGGTATTTCAGTTTAGAAAATTTTTGTGTGTGCTGGTGAGAATGTGTGTGTGTGTGTGTGTGTGTGTGTGTGTGTGTGTGTGTGTGTGTTTCTCTTTTGGTTCACCTCTAGGTAAGCGCTATTATTGAGGTTATACCTGGAGGGTGTTCCGGGGGGTAGCGCCCCCGCGGCCGGTCCATGACCAGGCCTCGCGGTGGATCAGGCCCTGATAAACACTTATAAATACCTAGATATAAAGGTTAATACTAGTAAACACCTAGTAAATACCTGTTAATGCAAGTAAATACTGTTTATTTTTTTTATGATATACTGCCAGTGTAAGTGTTACCTTGAAGTGACATAAACACAGGCGACCAGTGGACACTATAACAACATAAACACTGGTGAGTAGGAGACACTATAACAACATAAACACTGGTGAGTAGGAGACACTATAACAACATAAACACTGGTGAGTAGGAGACACTATAACAACATATACACTAGCAACTAGGAAACACTATAAAAAACAACATAAACACTGGCAACTAGGAGACACTATAACAACATAAACACTAGCAACTAGGAGACACTATAACAACATAAACACTAGGAACTAGGAGACACTATAACAACATAAACACTAGGAACTAGGAGACACTATAACAACATAAACACTAGCAACTAGGACACACTATAACAACATAAACACTAGCAACTAGGAGACACTATAACAACATAAACACTAGCAACTAGGAGACACTATAACAACATAAACACTAGCAACTAGGATACACTATAACATCATAAACACTAGCAACTAGGAGACACTATAACAACATAAACACTAGCAACTAGGAGACACTATAACAACATAAACACTAGCAACTAGGAGACACTATAACAACATAAACACTAGCAACTAGGAGACACTATAACAACATAAACACTAGCAACTAGGAGACACTATAACAACATAAACACTGGCAACTAGGAGACACTATAACAACATAAACACTGGCAACTAGGAGACACTATAACAACATAAACACTAGCAACTAGGAGACACTATAACAACATAAACACTAGCAACTAGGAGACACTATAACAACATAAACACTGGCAACTAGGAGACACTATAACAACATAAACACTAGCAACTATCAGACACTATAACAACATAAACACTAGCAACTAGGAGACACTATAACAACATAAACACTAGCAACTAGGAGACACTATAACATAAACACTAGCAACTAGGAGACACTATAACAACATAAACACTAGCAACTAGGAGACACTATAACAACATAAACACTAGCAACTAGGAGACACTATAACAACATAAACACTAGCAACTAGGAGACACTATAACAACATTAACACTAGCAACTAGGAGACACTATAACAACATAAACACTAGCAACTAGGAGACACTATAACAACATAAACACTAGCAACTAGGAGACACTATAACAACATAAACACTAGCAACTAGGACACACTATAACAACATAAACACTAGCAACTAGGACACACTATAACAACATAAACACTAGCAACTAGGAGACACTATAACAACATAAACACTGGCAACTAGGATACACTATAACAACATAAACACTAGGAACTAGGAGACACTATAACAACATAAACACTGGCAACTAGGAGACACTATAACAACATAAACACTGGCAACTAGGAGGCACTATAACAACATAAACACTAGCAACTAGAAGACACTATAACAACATAAACACTAGCAACTAGGAGACACTATAACAACATAAACACTGGCAACAGGAGACACTATAACAACATAAACACTGGCAACTAGGAGGCACTATAACAACATAAACACTGGCAACTAGGAGGCACTATAACAACATAAACACTAGCAACTAGGAGACACTATAACAACATAAACACTAGCAACTAGGATACACTATAACAACATAAACACTAGCAACTAGGATACACTATAACAACATAAACACTGGCAACTAGGAGGCACTATAACAACATAAACACTAGCAACTAGGAGACACTATAACAACATAAACACTAGCAACTAGGAGACACTATAACAACATAAACACTGGCAACTAGGAGACACTATAACAACATAAACACTGGCAACTAGGAGACACTATAACAACATAAACACTAGCAACTAGGAGACACTATAACAACATAAACACTAGCAACTAGGAGACACTATAACAACATAAACACTGGCAACTAGGATACACTATAACAACATAAACACTAGCAACTAGGAGACACTATAACAACATAAACACTGGCAACTAGGATACACTATAACAACATAAACACTAGCAACTAGCATCAGAGATGAGATAGTGAGTGGAGCGTGAAGGACAGTCTTACCTGGTCAAGTAGAAACTACAAGGCGCCCACAACAACAACAAGGAGGAGGAGGAGGAGGAGATATGAGAAAGTAGAAGAAGACGACGAAGTAGAAGGAAAGACAATAAAACAAAAACAACATCAGCAGCAGCAACAATAATCACAACAGTGACATCAATAACAGCAGCAGCAGCAACAACAGCCACGACAACAACAACAACATCAGCAACAACAGCCACGACAACAACAATAAGAATTTCAGCAGTAACAACAACAACAACCACGACAACAACAAGATCAGCAGTAACAACAACAACAAAATCAGCAACAACAACAACAACAACAGCAACAACAACAACAACATCAGCAACAACAACAACATCAGCAGTAACAACAACCACGACAACAACTTCAGCAGTAACAACAATAACAACCACGACAACAAAATCAGCAGTAACAACAACAACAACCACAACAACAACAACATCATCAGCAGCAACAACAACAACAACGACAACAACAACTAGTGAACCTTCATTTGGGCGTCGTACCTTCCAAGATTCCTAATTATGACAAATTAAAAATATATATGAATAACGAGCTCAATTCTATTCTTTTAAGTACTAATAAAGGTAAATAACTACCCAATTACACCGCCAGGCACGTAAAAGAAGCCACCAAAAGTTAAAAACTTGGAATCCAGACTGGTAATGGGACTGATGGGTAAGAGTTACGAGAAAACATTACGACTGAGGAAGGGTAGGACAAGAGGAGATATGACCACAACGTGAAACATACTTATGATCGACAAAGACTGGGATTAGAGGGCCAAGGAAGGGGTTGTAGGTGGACGCTGGATACCCTCAAGATCCACAAGGACCTTTTGAAATGCCGAGTTTGTGCAGGATCGGATCTTGAACCACCATGAGTCCAGGTCCCAGAGAGTTGATCCCCGAACCTCTCTCCAGGTATACTCCAGGATTGCTTTGTAAGCTTTGAAAATTCTGTCGACCACACCAGGGGTCATTAAAGCTGCTTATGTCATGTTCACCACACCAGGGGTCATTAAGGCTACTTATGTCATGTTCACCACACCAGGGGTCATTAAGGCTACTTATGTCATGTTCACCACACCAGGGGTCATTAAGGCTGCTTATGTCATGTTCACCACACCAGGGGTCATTAAGGCTACTTATGTCATGTTCACCACACCAGGGGTCATTAAGGGTGCTTATATCATGTTCACCACACCAGGGTTCATTAAGGCTGCTTATGTCATGTTCACCACACCAGGGGTCATTAAAGCTACTTATGTCATGTTCACCACACCAGGGGTCATTAAGGCTGCTTATGTCATGTTCACCACACCAGGGGTCATTAAGGCTACTTATGTCATGTTCACCACACCAGGTGTCATTAAGGCTGCTTATGTCATGTTCACCACACCAGGGTTCATTAAGGCTGCTTATGTCATGTTCACTACACCAGGGGTCATTAAGGCTGCTTATGTCATGTTCACTACACCAGGGGTCATTAAGGCTGCTTATGTCATGTTCACCACACCAGGGGTCATTAAGGCTACTTATGTCATGTTCACCACACCAGGGGTCATTAAGGCTGCTTATGTCATGTTCACCACACCAGGGTTCATTAAGGCTGCTTATGTCATGTTCACTACACCAGGGGTCATTAAGGCTGCTTATGTCATGTTCACCACACAAGGGGTCATTAAGGCTACTTATGTCATGTTCACCACACCAGGGGTCATTAAGGCTGCTTATGTCATGTTCACCACACCAGGGTTCATTAAGGGTGCTTATGTCATGTTCACCACACCAGGGGTCATTAAAGCTACTTATATCATGTTCACCACACCAGGGGTCATTAAGGCTACTTATGTCATGTTCACCACACCAGGGGTCATTAAAGCTACTTATATCATGTTCACCACACCAGGGGTCATTAAGGCTGCTTATGTCATGTTCACCACACCAGGGGTCATTAAGGCTGCTTATGTCATGTTCACCACACCAGGGGTCATTAAGGTGCTTATGTCATGTTCACCACACCAGGGGTCATTAAGGCTGCTTATGTCATGTTCACCACACCAGGGGTCATTAAGGGTGCTTATGTCATGTTCACCACACCAGGGGTCATTAAGGCTGCTTATGTCATGTTCACCACACCAGGGGTCATTAAGGCTGCTTATGTCATGTTCACCACACCAGAGGTCATTAAGGCTGCTTATGTCATGTTCACCACACCAGGGGTCATTATGGGTGCTTATATCATGTTCACCACACCAGGGGTCATTAAGGCTGCTTATATCATGTTCACCACACCAGGGGTCATTAAGGCTGCTTATATCATGTTCACCACACCAGGGTTCATTAAGGCTGCTTATATCATGTTCACCACACCAGGGGTCATTATGGGTGCTTATGTCATGTTCACCACACCAGGGGTCATTAAGGCTGCTTATATCATGTTCACCACACCAGGGGTCATTATGGGTGCTTATATCATGTTCACCACACCAGGGTTCATTAAGGCTGCTTATGTCATGTTCACCACACCAGGGGTCATTAAGGCTACTTATGTCATGTTCACCACACCAGGGTTCATTAAGGCTGCTTATGTCATGTTCACCACACCAGGGGTCATTAAGGCTGCTTATGTCATGTTCACCACACCAGGGGTCATTAAGGTTGGTTATCTAATGTTTATCACTAGTCAAGAATACTTTAATACCTAAAACAGGGATTAAGTTAAACTTGGTGTATATACACCGAGAGACATACACCTCTCAGTGTATATACACTGAGAGACATACACCTCTCAGTATACCCCCTTGTTGGTATCCACTTTTTTGTGGTTTTAAGGTCGAGGTTCAGCTGCCCCGCCTCTCCCCTACCCACTACAAGATACATACTCCGATAAGCATGCAGTTTCCACTGTATAGACATACACCTTGGAGTATATATACAGTGAGAGACATGTCTCTGTGTATATACACAGAATCTTTCATTGTATATCCGACAGAAGTTATTTTATACTTTATGCGAACTGAGAGACAAACACCTCCTGGTGTATATCCGTGAGAGGGGGAGGGAGTTGTAGCAGATTACATACACAGCTTTAATAATAGGTATGACAGGCTCCAGAAGCCTTGGAATTGTGCGTGAAAATAGGACACAACAGACGAGTTATGGCATAGTGTGTTAGTTACTTGGTTACCGTTTGTTAAAGGCACTTGTTCTTAGACACTTGGACTTTTTATGTATGTGAGTTTAGACACAAGTACACATAAGTATAATTATCATACATAATATAAATTACCCAAAAAGATCAAAGAGATTGGGGTCCTTGTGTGTATGTGTGAGTATATATACGTGTGTGTGTTTTTTATGTATGCATATGTATGTAGCTTGTATATGTGTGACTGTATACAAGGAATTAGGCATTTATGTATGAATTTACATTAAAAAATGAAAACTGCGAGCAATAAACTGCACAAAACTTCTTTCTCACCACTAAATTGAGACGGAGGAGACAGCTGACCAAAATCTGCGAAGTGACTCCGGAAAAGAGCAAAAGAAAACGGGAATATCCACGAAGAAAACTGGAATATTTTCTAGGAATAAGGAATATTTGCGAAGACAATATTAATATTCATCAATAAAACATGAATATTCACGAATAAATGAAAAGAGTAAATACGAATATTCGTGAAGAAATCGGGAAATCAAAATATGTTTTTATGCAAAACAGAAAACGAGAATCTAATAGAATCCTCCCCCAAAAAAAAAAAAAATTAGAAAATGGTAACTTTAATATTTTGGAAATGCCGCGCGACAGAAAACTGGAATCTGTGAAAATTCATTGGAATTCAAAAGGGGAATTCCTGGAATACAAAACGGGAATCTCGTAAACAGAAAACGGTAATCTGCGAACGTAAGGCAACGGTAAAATGATCATATAAATTTTAGCTAAGAAAAAATAGAGTATAGTGTTAAGTTTGCAGCCTTATGAATATTTTCCCCCCGACTCCCTCACTAAGATAGATAGATAGATAGAGAGGGAGGGAGGTCGACCGTATATACATGTTATATACGGGTCTCTGGTTCCTTACAATTATTTTTAGGCACCTGAGGTTAAAGTGCATGTACTCACCTAGGTGTACTCACCTAGATGTTCTCACCTAGTGTATTCACCTAGATGTACTCACCTAGTGTACTCACCTAGGTGTATTCACCTAGGTGTACTCACCTAGTGTACTCACCTAGATGTACTCACCTAGATGTACTCACCTAGTGTATTCACCTAGGTGTATTCACGTAGTGTACTCACCTAGGTGTACTCAGATATACTCACTTAGTGTACTCACCTAGGTGTACTCACCTAGTGTACTCACCTAGGAGTACTCATCTAGTGTACTCACCTAGTGTACTCACCAAGGTGTACTCACCTAGGTGTACTCAAATGTACTCACCTAGTGTACTCACCTAGTGTACTCACCTAGGTGTACTCACCTAGTGTACTCACCTAGGAGTACTCATCTAGTGTACTCACCTAGTGTACTCACCAAGGTGTACTCACCTATATGTACTCACCTAGGTGTACTCAAATGTACTCGCCTAGTGTACTCACCTAGTGTACTCACCTAGGTGTACTCCCCTTGATGTACCCACCTAGATGTACTCAGTTTCCCCCACCTGTACTCGTGTATATTGAAGCAAGTGCTGGTAGTCAGTTTGTGATCCCTGCCGTTAAATGTCACCTGACTAATATAATCCATGTTTAATCTTCCTTAAGTTCTGTTAACTTGTATTCTATCTCCCTAGTGTTCTATCCCAATGAATTCTATCCCCCCTGGATTCTATCCTTCTATCCCCTTTAGTTCTGTCTTTTTTTTTGACTCTTTCTCACTGGGCTCTATTTTTTTTTCACATATCTATTCCTTGGGGAATAGTGACTCCATGAATGGAGTCACCTGTGTCCGCCCGTGGCGTAGGTTCCCTCTGACCTTAATGAAGAGCATTATTCTAGTACTTCTGTGAGAATGTTCAACGTTCACTCTCCCTCACCTTTTGTTTCTTTTGTATTTACCCCCCTCCGGTGTTGAACAGTCTGGTATTGTTCATCTTTTGGTGAGACTCTCTCTAGTATCACACACGTCGTAGTAATAGGTCAGCTGTGTGTTCTCTCTCTCTCTCTCTCTCTCTCTCTCGCTCTCTCTTTCTCGTCAGTGCACTTAAGCTGTTGGATCCGACCTTAACAAGTTAACTTCAGCAGCACCACATCAAAGTGTGTGTGTGTGTGTGTACTCACCTAGTTGTACTCGCCTAGTTGTGGTTGCAGGGGTCGATTCACAGCTCCTGGCCCCGCCTCTTCACTGACCGCTACTCGGTCAATCTACCCGCTCCATGAGCTTTATCATATCTCTTCTTAAAGCTATGTATGGATCCTGCCTGCACTACATCACTTCCCAGACTATTCCACTTCCTGACCACTCTGTGACTGAAGAAATACTTCCTAACATCCCTGTGATTCATCTGAGTCTTCAACTTCCAACTGTGTCCCCTTGTTGCTGTGTGCCATCTCTGGAACATTCTGTCTGTCCACCTTGTTGATTCCTCTCAGTATTTTATATGTCGTTATCATATCCCCTCTATCTCTCCTGTCTTCCAGTGTGTGTGTGTGTGTGTATGTGTGTGTGTGTGTGTATGTGTGTGTGTATGTGTGTGTGTTTATGTAAATACGTATGTGCGCGTGTGTTCACATCGCACATTTTTGTCTAAAATAGGCATTAAAGTCAACTCTCAGTGTATATACACACTGAGAGACATACACATCTGTGTATATATCCTTGACCCTGGACATTTATGTTATATTTATTCACAGAGGTTATTTTGCATATATATATATATATATATATATATATATATATATATATATATATATATATATATATATATATATATATATATATATATATATATATATATCTCAGAGTAGTCATACGCAAGGAGATGGTAGAGGAGCAATAGAAGAGAGGCAGTGTGAATACAGCTATGCAACATTGCATAGCTCCTGAAGAAGCTCTGGTTGCAGTCTCACCTAGAGTTATTCTTTAATTTATTTTTAATTATTCATGTTACCCACCACGACGTTTACTTGTGGCTTCAACTCTACCTCTGTAACTCTGCCTGTACCTGCTTGTAACTCTGCCTGTACCTGCCTGTAACTCTGCCTGTACCTGCCTGTACCTGCCTGTAACTCTGCCTGTACCTGCCTGTAACTCTGGCTGTACCTGACTGTAACTCTGGCTGTACCTGCCTGTAACTCTGCCTGTACCTGCCTGTAACTCTGCCTGTACCTGCCTGTAACTCTGGCTGTACCTGACTGTAACTCTGGCTGTACCTGCCTGTAACTCTGCCTGTACCTGCCTGTAACTCTGCCTGTACCTGCCTGTAACTCTGCCTGTACCTGCCTGTAACTCTGCCTGTACCTGCCTGTAACTCTGCCTGTACCTGCCTGTAACTCTGCCTGTACCTCTGCTATACCTGCCTGTACCTCTGGCTGTACCTGCCTGTACCTCAGGCTGTACCTGCCTGTACGTCTGGCTGTACCTGCCTATACCTCAGGCTGTACCTGCCTGTACCTCTGGCTGTACCTGCCTGTACGTCTGACTGTAGCTGAGTTCATATTTATATCAATTTAGATGTGCGACATGCAGAAAATTACCTATATTGTGAACATGCTCAGAGACAGAGAGACAGAGAGAGATACCCTAACGTTGTAAAAGTCTGTGTAAAGAGAGAGAGAGAAAGAAAGAAAGAGAGAAAGAGATTGTACCTGTCCTCCCTTGAGGGTTCCGCCCGCCTCATTGCATCTGGCAAATGGGTAAAATAAATCCCATTTTTCCCCATTTAATAGGTGACAGGGAGCTGAGTGAGAGAGTGGGGGAGCGAGACAGGTTAAAAGATAGCTCACAGGGGAGCTCTCTCACCTGGAGCCTTCCCTAACTGCTGTAGCAGAATACAACAGCAGGGATACATCAGTAATGTACATCAGGGGGGAGGTGGTGGAGGGGGGAGAGAGAGCAACTGCATAATACAACAGCTCACTCTGACCTTTCTTCTTCCTACATGACCTTACTTCATCCTAATGTCACACCCTTTGACCTCTCGTCAAAAAAACATGTACTCTCTCTCTTTTTCTCTCTCTCTGTCTCTGTTTGTCTGTCTGTCTGTCTGTCTGTCTGTCTGTCCTTCTCTCTCTCTCTCTCTCTCTCTCTCTCTCTCTCTCTCTCTCTCATCAACCTCGTAAACACTATTGTTCATCTCTGGCGTGGGCATCTTAAAGGATGCTGTGAGCTAATTATCTCATTATTACATCTGAATTTCTTAATCACCTGCAGGTGTCACCTCTAACACCGTGGAACACTGAGGTGCAGGTAAGTAGGAAGACTGACGCTGGTGTTGTTAGTGTGGATGTTGTTAGAAGTGGTGTTGTTAGTGTGGATGTTGTTAGAAGTAACGTGGATGAGTGTGGATGCTGTTAGAATCGGCGTAGATGAGTGTGGATGTTGTTAGAAGCGGCGTAGATGAATGAGTGTGGGTGTTGTTAGAAGTGGTGTAGATGAGTGTGGGTATTGTTAGAAGCGGCTTAGACGAGCGTGGCTATTGTTAGAAAGGGCGTGGATGAGTGTAAGTGTTGTTAGAAGTGGCGTATATGAATGTGGTTGTTGTTAGAAGTGAGGTACATGAGTGTGGGTATTGTTAGAAGTGGCCTAGATGAGTGTGGTTGTTGTTAGAGGTCTTGGGAGACTGTGGGTGATGTTAGAGGTCGTAGTTGACTGTGGGTGTTAGAGTTCTTGGGTGATTGTGGGTGTTGTGAGATGTGTCTTAGGTGACTGTGGGTGTTGTTTGAGGTGTCTTAGATGACTGTGGGTGTTGTTAAAGGTCTTGGGTGACTGTGGGTGTTGTTAGAGGTGTCTTAGATGACTGTGGGTGTTGTTAAAGGTCTTGGGTGACTGTGGGTGTTGTTAGAGGTGTCTTAGATGACTGTGGGTGTTGTTAGAGGTCTTGGGTGACTGTGGGTGTTGTTAGAGGTGTCTTAGATGACTGTGGGTGTTGTTAGAGGTCTTGGGTGACTGTGGGTGTTGTTAGAGGTGTCTTAGAGGACTGTGGGTGTTGTTAGAGGTCTTGGGTGACTGTGAGTGTTGTTAGAGGTCTTGGGTGACTGTGGGTGTTGTTAGAGGTCTTGGGTGACTGTGAGTGTTGTTAGAGGTGTCTTAGATGACTGTGGGTGTTGTTAGAGGTCTTGGGTGACTGTGGGTGTTGTTAGAGGTCTTGGGTGACTGTGGATGTTGTTAGAGGTGTCTTAGATGACTGTGGGTGTTGTTAGAGGTCTTGGGTGACTGTGGGTGTTGTTAGAGGTCTTGGGTGACTGTGGGTGTTGTTAGAGGTGTCTTAGATGACTGTGGGTGTTGTTAGAGGTCTTGGGTGACTGTGGGGGTTGTTAGAGGTGTCTTAGATGACTGTGGGTGTTGTTAGAGGTCTTGGGTGACTGTGGGTGTTGTTAGAGGTGTCTTAGATGACTGTGGGTGTTGTTAGAGGTCTTGGGTGACTGTGGGTGTTGTTAGAGGTGTCTTAGATGACTGTGGGTGTTGTTAGAGGTCTTGGGTGACTGTGAGTGTTGTTAGAGGTGTCTTAGATGACTGTGGGTGTTGTTAGAGGTCTTGGGTGACTGTGGGTGTTGTTAGAGGTCTTGGGTGACTGTGGGTGTTGTTAGAGGTGTCTTAGATGACTGTGGGTGTTGTTAGAGGTCTTGGGTGACTGTGGGTGTTGTTAGAGGTGTCTTAGATGACTGTGGGTGTTGTTAGAGGTCTTGGGTGACTGTGGGGTTGTTAGAGGTGTCTTAGATGACTGTGGGTGTTGTTAGAGGTCTTGGGTGACTGTGGGTGTTGTTAGAGGTGTCTTAGATGACTTGGGTGTTGTTAGAGGTCTTGGGTGACTGTGGGTGTTGTTAGAGGTGTCTTAGATGACTGTGGGTGTTGTTAGAGGTCTTGGGTGACTGTGGGTGTTGTTAGAGGTGTCTTAGATGACTGTGGGTGTTGTTAGAGGTCTTGGGTGACTGTGAGTGTTGTTAGAGGTGTCTTAGATGACTGTGGGTGTTGTTAGAGGTCTTGTGTGACTGTGGGTGTTGTTAGAGGTGTCTTAGATGACTGTGGGTGTTGTTAGAGGTCTTGTGTGACTGTGGGTGTTGTTAGAGGTGTCTTAGATGACTGTGGGTGTTGTTAGAGGTCTTGGGTGACTGTGAGTGTTGTTAGAGGTGTCTTAGATGACTGTGGGTGTTGTTAGAGGTCTTGTGTGACTGTGGGTGTTGTTAGAGGTGTCTTAGATGACTGTGGGTGTTGTTAGAGGTCTTGTGTGACTGTGGGTGTTGTTAGAGGTGTCTTAGATGACTGTGGGTGTTGTTAGAGGTCTTGTGTGAGTGTGGGTGTTGTTTTAGAAGCGGCATGGGGGAGTAACTACGGTATTGTAGCAGTGTTGAGAATTCAAGGCGGGTTTGGTCCTGAACTATTTCACCATCTTTTCAATTTACTCTCTTCTCTTCTTTTTTCACTCTTTCCTTCTCCATTCCTCTCTGTTCACATCCATGCTTTCTCCCATTCCCTCCTCCCACCCTCTCCTGCTCCCACGTACGACCTTCACCTGTCCATACCTGGTCTTAGTTTTCTATCTTCTCTCTCTCTCAATATTTATATTCTGTTTTGTCTATATGTTTTCTGTATTTTTTGCTGATCGAAAACATCGGTAATTAATTTGTTCACTTTTTTCTATGTCCGCTACAGCGAGTAAATCCCTCAGTATCCCCTTGCCAGAGAAACAATTATGTGACACTGTGAGTGAGAGAGAGAGAGAG
>WNWK01006096.1:82500-87500 GCA_009830355.1 Cherax destructor | reverse complement strand
CAGGAAGCAGACAGCAGAGCAGGAAGCAGACTACAGAGCAAAGCAGACAACAGAACAGGAAGCAGACTACAGAGCAAAGCAGACAACAGAGCATGGAGTAGAATACAGAGCAAAGCAGACAACAGAGCAGGAAGCAGACTACAGAGCAAAGCAGACAGCAGAGCAGGAAGCAGACAGCAGAACAGGAAGCAGACTACAGAGCAAAGCAGACAGCAGAGCAGGAAGCAGACTACAGAGCAAAGCAGACAGCAGAGCAGGGAGCAGACTATAGAGCAAAGCAGACAGCAGAGCAGGGAGCAGACTATAGAGCAAAGCAGACAGCAGAGCAGGGAGCAGACTATAGAGCAAAGCAGACAGCAGAGCAGGAAGCAGACTACAGAGCAAAGCAGACAGCAGAGCAGGGAGCAGACTATAGAGCAAAGCAGACAGCAGAGCAGGGAGCAGACTATAGAGCAAAGCAGACAGCAGAGCAGGGAGCAGACTATAGAGCCACTCACAACAATCAAGATACAAATACACAGTTTGAAGACAAATTGCGACCGATCCGCATCAGGCCAGTGAAGAGCACAGAGGTGAGCCCAAGAGCTGGAGCTCAGGCATTTACAACTAGACAGTTCTATCAGGCAAACGGAACTAGCCAGGCAAGACTTAGCTAGAAAAAAAAGTATTGCAACAAATTTATCAAAACAGAATCACGTTCAAAGAGAATCGGAAAGAAAATGTGAGAGAGGAGGGGAGAGAGAGAGAGACAGAGAGAGGGGAAGAGAAATAGGAGAAAACAGGGATGAAAGTGAAGATTCGGGAAAAATTTTTTTTTTTAAATGGTGAGGAGTGATACGATAGTGAAATTCTTGATTTCAACATTAGTCTCTCTCTTTCTCTCTCTCTCTCTCTCTCTCTCTCTCTCTCTCTCTCTCTCTCTCTCTCTCTCTCTCTCTGGGGTGCCCCTCCATCTACCTGCCATAAGGGTCAGTTCTGAATGTTGTAATGTTCACTCGACCTAACCAGCAACTCACTGGATGATAAAGGCTCTTGCTGGGACACCTGCAATATTGCTGTGTTGAGCCTTTGTGTTGCTGTGTTGAGCTTATGTGATGATGTGTTGAGTTCTGAGGTGTTCAGCTCTGAAGTGTTACTTTTTCGAGCCTTTGTGTTGCTGTGTTGAGCACTGAAATGTAGTTGCCTTAAGTACTGAAGTCCTGTTATACAGAGTCCTGAAGTGCAGATGTATTGAGTACTTTTCCGTAGCTACGCTGATCACCGACGTCACAGCAACACGCGGCCTCAGGACCTCGCGGATGCAAGTATTATTATGCATCATCAAGTGAAATCCGGAGTTGTTCATCTCCTCGGGTGAGAGAACACTAGATTATAGTCTTCCATGCTGCCATCTGTCGTCTGAGGATTTTCGACCATTGGCTGAAGATTATAAAAGCTAATATTAATTCTGCCATCAAGAAATCAGTCTTACAGGTTAACGGAGCGTCCGTTGTTTATTGACAAGTCACTATACTTATTGACTGATGCAAGTATGAAGCTGTAAATATTTACAACAGAGAGACAGATTTGGATCATGCCGGCGCTGAATACCTATTGTTCGTTATTAGAACCACGTAATGGCTGGCTTTTCTCCATTTTTGTTCAATTTTTTTTCAGAATTTACATAGTGGAAGAAAAAATATCAAGGGCAATTACGCGCTTGTAAAACTTCAAGGCTTTGAGTAATACATTTTTCGAGGGGATATAAATGTTTTTTTTTCTGTCTGAAACGTTTCGTAATGCAGCGTTCCTTTTTGCAAAGTTAGGTTTTTAAATACTGGTTGACGAAGATTACCAAAAGAGCTTGAAAAAAACTGAAGAAAAGAGTATATTTTTTGCATGTTTATATATGTATATATGTGTATATATGTGTATATATGTGTATATATGTGTATATGTGTATATATGTGTATATATGTATATATATATATATATGTATGTGTATATATATATATATATATATATATATATATATATATATATATATATATATATATATATATATATATATATATATATATATAAAATTTTTTTCAACAAGTCGGCCGTCTCCCACCGAGGCAGGGTGACCCAAAAAGAAAATGCCCAAAGAGAAAATACTTTCATCATCATTCAACACTTTCACCACACTCAAACATAATCACTGTCTTTGCAGAGGCGCTCAGATACGACAGCTGAGAATAGTCCCTCCCAGCTGTCACTATCCCAGACCCCTACTTTAAAGTGCAGGCATTGTACTTCCCATTTCCAGGACTCAAGTCCAACTAAATCAATTAACTGGTTTCCCTGAATCCCTTCACAAAATGTTACCCTGCTCACACTCCAACAGATCGTCATGTCCCAAAACCATTCGTCTCCATTCACTCCTATCTAACACGCTCACACATGCTTGCTGGAAGTCCAAGCCCCTCGCCCACAAAACCTCCTTTACCCCTCCCTCCAACCTTTCTAGGACGACCCCTACCCCGCCTTCCTTCCCCTACAGATTTATACGCTCTCCAAGTCATTCTACTTTGATCCATTCTCTCTAAATGACCAAACCACCTCAACAACCCCTCTTCAGCCCTCTTGACAAATACTTTTAGTAACTCCACACCTTCTCCTAATTTCCACATTCCGAATTTTCTGCATAATATTTACACCACACATTGCCCTTAGACAGGACATCTCCACTGCCTCCAGCCTCCTCCTCGCTGCAGCATTTGCAACCCATGCTTCACACCCATATAAGAGTGTTGGTACCACTATACTTTCGTACATTCCCTTCTTTGCCTCCATGGATAAAGTTTTTTGTCTCCACAGATACCTCAATGCACCACTCACCTTTTTTCCTTCATCAATTCTATGGTTAACCTCATCCTTCATAAACCCATCCGCTGACACGTCAACTCCCAAATATCTGAAAACATTTACTTCTTCCATAATCCCTCTCTCCAATGTGATATCCAATTTTTCTTTATTTAAATCGTTTGATACCCTCATCACCTTACTCTTATATATGTTCACTTTCAACTTTCTACCTTTACACACCCTCCCAAACTCGTCCACTAACCTTTGCAACTTTTCTTTAGAATCTCCCATAAGCACAGTATCATCAGCAAAAAGTTACTGTGTCAACTCCCATTTTACATTTAATTCCCCATAATTTAATCCCACCCCTCTCCCCAACACCCTAGCATTTACTTCTTTTACAACCCCATCTATAAATATATTAAACAACCATGGTGACATCACACATCCCTGTCTAAGACCTACTTTTACCGGGAAGTAATCTCCCTCTCTCCTACACACCCTAACCTGAGCCTCACTATCCTCATAAAAACTCTTTACAGCCTTCAGTAACTTACTACCTATTCCATACACTTGCAACATTTGCCACATTGCTCCCCTATCCACTCTATCATATGCCTTTTCTAAATCCATAAATGCAATAAAAACTTCTCTACCTTTATCTAAATACTGTTCACATATATGCTTCACTGTAAACACTTGATCTACACATTCTTTACCCACTCTAAAGCCTCCTTGCTCATCTGCAATCCTACTCTCTGTCTTACCTCTAATTCTTTCAATAATAACCCTGCCATACTGGTATACTCAGTAAACTTATTCCCCTATAATTTTTACACTCTTTTATCCCCCTTCCCTTTATATAAAGGAACTATACATGCTTTCTGCCAATCCCTAGGTACCTTTCCCTCTTTCATACATTTATTAAACAAAAATACCAACCACTCCAGCACTATATCCCCCCCTGCTTTTAACATTTCTGTCATGATTCCGTCAGTTCCAGCTTCTTTACTCCCTTTCCTTCTACGTAATGCCTCACGCACCTCCCCCACACTCACATCCTGCTCTTCTTCACTCCTAAACGATTTTGTACCTCCCTGGCCAGTACATGAAATTACCGCCTCCCTTTTTTCATCGACATTTAAAAGTTCCTCAAAATATTCCCGCCATCTACCCAATACCTCCAGCTCCCCATCTACTAACTCCCCTACTCTGTTTTTAACTGACAAATCCATTCGTTCCCTAGGCTTTCTTACCTTGTTTATCTCACTCCAAAAAATTTTCTTGTTTTCAGCAAAATTTCTTGACAGAGCCTCTCCCATTCTTTCATCCGCTCTTCTTTTGCACTCTCTCACCACTCTCTTCACCTTTCTTTTACTCTCCATATACTCTGCTCTTCTATTAACACTTCTGTTTTGTAAAAACCTCTCATAAGATACCTTTTTCTCTTTTATCACACCCTTTACTTCTTCATTCCACCACTCACTCCTCTTTCCTCCTGCACCCACCCTCCTATAGCCACAAACTTCTGCCCCACATTCTAATACTGCATTTTTAAAACTATCCCAACTCTCTTCAACCCCCCTACTACTCATAATTGCACTATCCCACCTTTCTGCCAATAGTTGCTTATATCTCACCCTATATATATATATATATATATATATATATATATATATATATATATATATATATATATGTGTGTGTGTGTGTGTCTAATTACCTAACTCAATATTCTAGTGTTGACCTCCGCTCTATTTTTACTCACATGATCTGTTTTCGTATTTACTATCTATTTTTATTTAATCCTAATCGTGAAGAAATACTATCTTACGTTCAACTTGTTTAAAGCTCAACTTCCAGTTGTTTCCCCTTGTCTTGGTTCTTACTTCGCTGAATAGCGTGTCATTGTCGATGATCTAGAGCATTCGTACGTCGTAATCATGTCTCGTCTTGGTCTTCGCTTCTCCCGAAACTTGAGATCTACTTCATTTAGTCTACATTACATTTAATTTTCAATTTCAGGTTCTTCTCTTCTGGCGAATCTCTCTTTTTTGTAATTTATTTTTATGTGTATCTACACGGGGCTTGACTCTGGAGCCGCATACTCGAGGATCTCGCCTACACATGTGGGGGGTTCTTTGTTCAGGTTCACAAAGGCAGGTGTTAGG
>WNWK01006096.1:75000-77500 GCA_009830355.1 Cherax destructor | reverse complement strand
ATAATCACAGTAATAAAAGTGTTAAAAAGCAAGACAAAAACTAGGAAGAAAATAACAACAACAACAATAATAGTAATAATAATAATAATAATAATAATAACAACAACAACAATAATAGTAATAAAAATAATAATAATAATAACTAATAATAATATCGACAGCAACAACAACAATAACAATAATAATAATAATAATAATAATAATAGCGATACTAATAATAATTTGTGTGTACTCGCCTGAGTGTGGCTGCTAGAGTACAGTCACAGGTCAGGACTCACCTGTCAGCCGACCATTACAGATCCCACTCACTCCCGAGCATATTGACCCCCATCGTATTTATTCTTAGAGGTAAGAATGGAGTCCCATCCTGGGTGAGGAGAAGTGAGGAGGGAGAGCCTAGCCAGTGTTGGTAATGTGCCTAGGTGTTCCCTGAGGACCTTCTGAGATCACTAAGACAGAGAGGTGGGAGAGCCTAGCCAGTGTTGGTAATGTGCCTAGGTGTTCCCTGAGGACCTTCTGAGATCACTAAGACAGAGAGGTGGGAGAGCCTAGCCAGTGTTGGTAATGTGCCTAGGTGTTCCCTGAGGACCTTCTGAGATCACTAAGACAGAGAGGTGGGAGAGCCTAGCCAGTGTTGGTAATGTGCTTAGGTGTTCCCTGAGGACCTTCTGAGATCACTAAGACAGAGAGGTGGGAGAGCCTAGCCAGTGTTGGTAATGTGCCTAGGTGTTCCCTGAGGACCTTCTGAGATCACTAAGACAGTGAGGTGGGAGAGCCTAGCCAGTGTTGGTAATGTGCCTAGGTGTTCCCTGAGGACCTTCTGAGATCACTAAGACAGAGAGGTGGGAGAGCCTAGCCAGTGTTGGTAATGTGCTTAGGTGTTCCCTGAGGACCTTCTGAGATCACTAAGACAGAGAGGTGGGAGAGCCTAGCCAGTGTTGGTAATGTGCCTAGGTGTTCCCTGAGCACACCTTCTGAGATCACTAAGACAGTGAGGTGGGAGAGCCTAGCCAGTGTTGGTAATGTGCCTAGGTGTTCCCTGAGCACACCTTCTGAGATCACTAAGACTGTGGACTTTTCCCTCACAATCACATATTTTATTTTTCTCCTTTCGTGTGTCCTCACCCCTTGTGTACTCACCTAATTGTGGTTGCAGGGGTCGAGACTTAGCTCCTGGTCCCACCTCTTTGCTAGCCGCTACCAGGTCCACTCTTTCCCTGCTCCAAGAGTATTATCGTACTTCTTAAAGCTATGTATGGATTTTTGCCTCCACTGCTTTACTCTTCAGATTGTTCCACTTCCTGACAACTCTAAAGGCTGAAGAAATACTTCCTAACATCTCTGTGTTATGTGTGTGTGTGTGATTTATCTGGTACTAGACTGTAAACCCTTACATCTGTTGCCTCTGTTACCTCTGTTACTTCTGTTACCATGACGTTGTGTACCTCGAAGCAATCCAGTTTGATCCAAGGAAAAGGGGGTGGAGTATCTCACCTTCTTGGATCAAAAGCTCTTCATTTGTCTCAAGGGCTCCTTGATGTGTCTCAGAAGATCATCTTCCATCTTGAAAGCCCTGTTAAGATCTCTGATATTAATGAGTTCGTCTCTAAATGAAGGAGTTCTCAGTCAATGATCATTAGTGACAACGGTCGTCTTAATGACTCCCAGGATAATGTCATATTAATTACTGACATGACGAGGTCATATTAATTACTGACATGACGAGGTCATATTAATACCTTCCATAACAAGGTCCTCTTCATTCATAAGTGTAGATAATTACTAATATAACATTTGTATATATATATATATATATATATATATATATATATATATATATATATATATATATATATATATATATATATATATCCTGTAAATTTGTGGGTTGTAAATTTATTCACACTGTAAATTCACACTCACTCTGAATTTAATTATAATTTTGACAGTCTTAATGAAGAGAAAACGCAGATAATTTCTCTATTACCGTCATTCATAAAAATAATTAAATCTTTCCTCTCTCCTTTACCTTCCCACGCACCTCATCTCTCTTTCTCTCTGTGATTACGACCACTAAAAATGACCTCAGATCGCAGAGGTACATCTGGGAGGCTGGCTGTGTGTGGTCGGTATTCCTGGAGCCGCCGCCTGTTGGGTGAATTATGGTGGTGGAATGTCGAGGAGAATGATGGAGTGGGAGAGACACGAAGAATGGAAGGGGAGAGGGAAAGGGAGAGACGGAAAGGACGAGGGAGAGGGAGACGGGATGGATGTAAGAGGAGAGGGAGAAAAAGGAGAGATCTACAGCGCTAAAGATACAATCAGGGATACAAGAGACTTAATGGCAAATACTGTTTGGACGTCTCGCCAGTACCAACAACAGCAACAACATTTAAAAAAAGCTAAACAATAATAACAACACGGAAATTAATAACAAGAACAGCAACCAATAAAAACACTACTAACACTACAACAGCAAGCAGCCGCCGCCAACAACAAA
>WNWK01006096.1:32500-70000 GCA_009830355.1 Cherax destructor | reverse complement strand
ATCAAAGCAATATATCGTACACATCAAAGCAATATATCGTACACATCAAAGCAATATATCGTACACATCAAAGCAATATATCGTACACATCAAAGCAATATATCGTACACAGCAAAGCAATATATCGTACACAGCAAAGCAATATATCGTACACAGCAAAGCAATATATCGTACACATCAAAGCAATATATCGTACACAGTAAAGCAATATATCGTACACATCAAAGCAATATATCGTACACATCAAAGCAATATATCGTACACAGCAAAGCAATATATCGTACACATCAAAGCAATATATCGTACACAGCAAAGCAATATATCGTACACATCAAAGCAATATATCGTACACAGCAAAGCAATATATCGTACACATCAAAGCAATATATCGTACACAGCAAAGCAATATATCGTACACAACAAAGCAATATATCGTACACATCAAAGCAATATATCGTACACATCAAAGCAATATATCGTACACATCAAAGCAATATATCGTACACATCAAAGCAATATATCGTACACATCAAAGCAATATATCGTACACATCAAAGCAATATATCGTACACAGTAAAGCAATATATCGTACACATCAAAGCAATATATCGTACACATCAAAGCAATATATCGTACACATCAAAGCAATATATCGTACGCAACAAAGCAATATATCGTACACATCAAAGCAATATATCGTACACATCAAAGCAATATATCGTACACATCAAAGCAATTAAAACGTTCAAAGTTAAACAAACTTTGTCCATTCCCTGAATTACAAAAAAAAAAAGATGAATACACACATACAAAAAAAAAAACGAGGGAATTCTGGTTCTATTCATCATGAGGGCAGTTTGACCCTGACAGCCCAATAAATCACTCACTGGTTCCCCGACCACAACCATCACTCTCGCCCTCCTGTACAAATCCGCTAACTGGCATACCTCACACTGACACAATGTAAACAGTTGGTGGAGTCTGTCAGACCCAATGAACTGTAATACCCTCCCTACGTATTTACCTCGGTGCCTCGCCATCTCTACACCCACAGTATTATATAATAATAATAATAACCATGATAATAATAATAATGTCAATGATAATAATAATAATACTATTAATAATAATAATAATGATAATAATAATTTTTATAATAATAATAATCGAACCTCAACCAGGTCTCCCGGTGGATCAGGGCCTGATCAACTAGGCTGTTTTTCATTGGGGTATGTTACACCGTCTGCTATTTACTGAACCATGGGAATGAAAAGCGCTTAGTGGTGTGTGTGTTCGAGTGTGTGTATATACCAAGTAGTGTTTTTGTACTTACCGAGTTGTGTTTACGAGGGTCGATTCTCGGCTCCTATCCTTCTGGCCCTATCATACCTACTTTTGAAACTGTATGGAATTTGCCTCCACCACCACCTCCTCATTCGTTTCACTTGTTTGCCACAGTGAGGCTGAATAAATATTTCCTAACATCCCCGTGGCTCATAAGTCTTCTAAGCTTCCACCTATAACCTCTTGCTGCTTCGTGGAAACCTCCGAATACTTTATACGTCGTTATCATATCTTCCAAGGGTGTCATATTTATTTCTCTGAGTCTCTCCTCATAGTTTAACCTACAGTGTCTTGAAGGAGTCTTTATTGAGGGATATAACGTTACTAGTCTTGCATGATCCACCGATGTTAATGTGTGTCTCTGGTGTTATTCTCCATGTACACCCTCGTCTCTTCACTTCATCTCTCTCTCTCTCTTTTTCCTTCTTAACTTAAACACTTTATCTGGTCTTCCTTCTCCCTCTTTGATTTGCATTATCGTGTTAGATAAAGAGACACATGATCAACAGTGAGACGTTTATTGCAGCTAAGTTTCTCTCACCGGGAGTCTGGCGAAGCCAGTACTAACGATTCACGGATACACAGAGTGAAATCATCAGGGTCACTGCAAGGTAATGGATGCTGCTAAAATGCTTGCTCACACTTCCCTGCTCTCTCACCTTCCACACTGCTACTATTACTACTACTACTTGCTCAACCACTTGTACTACTGCTACTAACTCTCTATCTACTACTACTATTACTACCACCAACTCCCATTACTGCTACCTTAACTGTTACTTTTACTACTGCTGTTACCACCACCACTTCTACTATTACTTCTACCACTGCTACTATTACAACGGTGGCCCGTGGCCTGGTGGCAACAACTCTCGCTTTACACGGTGAGGTGTCCGGGTTCGATTCCCGGTGAGGGTAGAAACATTGGCCGTGTTTCCTTACACCGGTTGTCTATGTTCACCCATTAGCAATAATGGGTACCTGGGTGTTAGTCGACTGGTATGGGTCGCATCCTGGAACAAAAGTGACCTAATTTGCCCGAAATGCTCAGCATAACAAACCTGTATACCTTGTACATGTACTTGTAGAAATAAAAATATTATTATTATTATTATTATTATTATTATTATATTATTATTATTATTATTATCATTATTATTCCCTCCTCTCTCAGATTCCACACTGCTGCTGCTCCCTATATACACCTTCTGTGTTCTCATCTACTTCCTTTTTCCTTCTCCTTTATTGTCATCCTCGTTTCATCAGTTTTGGCTTCTTTATTCCCTCTGTCTTCTAAATCTATCCTTATCTTCTTACTCTGTTTTCGTTTCCGTTTTTTCCGTATATTCTTCCTCCTTTTTCTTTTATATGTTTTCTTCCTATCTCTCCTCCATCTCCTTCCTCCGTTATTCGTATCATCCCTATCGTAACCTGTCCGGTTACCTGATCTTAAATCTTCGGCTATCTTTCCTTTCTTTGTTTTACCATTTCTTTGTTCCCCAAACTAACTCTCTTTGTATTTCTCTGTCTTTCTGTTTGTCTGTCTGTCTCTGTCTCTCTATCTCTGTCTTTCTCTGTCTCTGTCTCTGTCTCTCTCTCTCTCTCTCTCTCTCTGTCTCTGTCTCTGTCTCTCTCTCTCTCTCTCTCTCTCTCTCTCTCTCTCTCTCTCTCTCACCCCATACCCATCATATTTGCAGTAACGCAAATAACATCTGGATAAGCTAGGGGCTTAGACAAGCCACTTTCACACGTCTCCGTGTGTCATCAGGAGCTATGCAATGGCTGGCTGGTGTCACCAAGCTACTTTACTCTGAGAAAACTTCCCCTCACTCCTCCTCTTGTTGCTCTTGCAACATTGCATAGCTCCTGATGACCCACGGAGACGTGTGAAAGTGCTTGAGTTGAAGATTACCCCCCCCCCTCTCCGTGGGTTGTCTTGCATTATTAAGATCACCTGTCTGCGGTTGCATTTCATCTGGGTATATAAAAAATTTATTCAGTCTGTTACAAGGAAATTTTGATATTTTCTTAAAATATACCATGATATAATACAAGTTATGATACTATCTCTCCTTTCATAACCGGATAGTGTTCAAGAATGGTTGACCACTTAATTTCTATTTAGTTTGATCGTCGTCTGTATGTTTGCCAAACTTACGGACGTACTTGTAAGCAAGGCTAAGCCTGACTACTAAGCCTGGCAAGCCTAAGCCTGTCTACTAAGCCTGGCAAGCCTAAGCCTGACTACTAAGCCTGGCAAGCCTAAGCCTGTCTACTAAGCCTGGCAAGCCTAAGCCTGACTACTAAGCCTGGCAAGCCTAAGCCTGACTACTAAGCCTGGCAAGCCTAAGCCTGGCAAGCCTAAGCCTGACTACTAAGCCTGGCAAGCCTAAGCCTGACTACTAAGCCTGGCAAGCCTAAGCCTGTCTACTAAGCCTGGCAAGCCTAAGCCTGACTACTAAGCCTGGCAAGCCTAAGCCTGACTACTAAGCCTGGCAAGCCTAAGCCTGACTACTAAGCCTGGCAAGCCTAAGCCTGACTACTAAGCCTGGCAAGCCTAAGCCTGACTACTAACCTGGCAAGCCTAAGCCTGGCAAGCCTAAGCCTGGCAGCTAAACCTGACTACTAAGCCTGGCAAGCCTAAGCCTGACTACTAAGCCTGGCAAGCCTAAGCCTGTCTACTAAGCCTGGCAAGCCTAAGCCTGACTACTAAGCCTGGCAAGCCTAAGCCTGACTACTAAGCCTGGCAAGCCTAAGCCTGGCAAGCCTAAGCCTGACTACTAAGCCTGGCAAGCCTAAGCCTGGCAAGCCTAAGCCTGACTACTAAGCCTGGCAAGCCTAAGCCTGACTACTAAGCCTGGCAAGCCTAAGCCTGACTACTAAGCCTGGCAAGCCTAAGCCTGACTACTAAGCCTGGCAAGCACCTCAAGCCCTGACTACTAAGCCTGGCAAGCCTAAGCCTGACTACTAAGCCTGGCAAACCTAAGCCTGACTACTAAGCCTGGCAAGCCTAAGCCTGACTACTAAGCCTGGCAAGCCTAAGCCTGACTACTAAGCCTGGCAAACCTAAGCCTGACTACTAAGCCTGGCAAGCCTAAGCCTGACTACTAAGCCTGGCAAGCCTAAGCCTGACTACTAAGCCTGGCAAGCCTAAGCCTGACTACTAAGCCTGACAAGCGTAAGCCTGACTACTAAGCCTGGCAAGCCTAAGCCTGACTACTAAGCCTGGCAAGCCTAAGCCTGACTACTAAGCCTGACAAGCGTAAGCCTGACTACTAAGCCTGGCAAGCCTAAGCCTGACTACTACAATACCAGTCAGTCTGTTTACATAGCAGGTACTCACCTAGTTGTGGTTGCAGGGGTCGAGTCATAGCTCCTGGCCCCGCCTCTTCACTGGCCGCTACTGGGTCACTCTCCCTACGCCATGAGCTTTATCATACCTCTTCCGTAACTGTGCTCGTCTGTGTTCATGTCATCATAGTGAGTTGCATGTCTACTCAGGCTTCTAAGTGTATTCCTATTATTCAGATTTATAATTTATATCTCTCATAATATTATTTCTGATACATGACGCGGATAGACGAAGGTTATATTCAACTTCTTCCTTTAAGGTACTTTCTTATGTTTCAACTTTATCATATAGGAGTAATTCAGTAGGCTTCTTCAGTCAAATACAGAGGCAGTTGTATCTGACTGAAGAATCCTAATGTGTGGGCGAAACGTTTTATCAGTAGAGACACCCAGCTGTTGTACAGGTGTCTTAATTAACTCGTCGGTATTTTATATCATTTTCATCAAGGAGTGATTCAGCTTACGATGAAATCTATAAGAATTGTATATTAATTTCCCTTTCTCTCATTTCATTGAATATCTATATCTGGTTTGCTCAATATGTTGTTAGCGTCATACCTTTGGTGCCAGTAGGATGACCAACAATTCAGTTTACAGTGTTGACACTAAGGTGTCAATTTCTACGTCTAAGTCAACATGGTTGCTACGGTATAATTCTTGGACAAGAATTATACCGTAGATGCAGCCTTGTCAGTGGTCTCTTCTTTAGTCATCAGTGTATATGATTTGTGACGTCTTCTTATTAAGAGTAAATCGAGATGTTTTCTGGAAGGTGTATCTACGTCATTATAAATACAGGCAATTGTAAGTGCTGCCAGACATTCCCGGTGATGGTGTTGTGAAGTGGTGGTGGTGGTGTGAGCTGGTGGTGGTGTGAGCTGGTGGTGGTGTGAGCACTTGGTGGTGTGAGCTGGTGGTGGTGTGAGCACTTGGTGGTGTGAGCTGGTGGTGGTGTGAGCACTTGGTGGTGTGAGCTGGTGGTGGTGGTGGTGGGATGCTGGTGTGGTGTGAGCACTGTGGAGCATTTGAATGTGAAGAAGGAGAGCTATAACAGGTAAAGGAGAAATATAAGGATTAAATGGGAGTATATATATATATATATATATAGTATATATATATATATATATATATATATATATATATATATATCCACTAGGGACTATTAAGAAGACGTTTCGCGACCAATTGGAGAATTGATACACTCACGTCCCTGGAGGGCGAAACGTCTTCTCCATAAAAACACTATAAACAACACATCGTCTTTCACTAAAAAAAAATGTCAGTACACAATACTGTTAATTTCCATCCTTCAAAATTCATTATATTTTTCTACACAACTTGTTACTTCCCTTGAACATGTGGGAAAAAAATAGGAAATTTAAGAATTAGCAAATTTAGAAAATTAGGAAATTTGTCATCCACTTCATGAATATGATCCTTGATACTAGGGAAAAAAAATTATATGAAATTAACTGCGAGGAGGAAACGTGTTCGAAAGAGCTATAATAATATACGTATTGCATTAGCACCTCGACCTAACAGACGCTCAGTTCCGATGGGATTCGCTTTCCAGTGTTAACAGGGGGCGATGTTATAGCTTCCCAATTGGCTGGTAATTCCATAAAAGCTCCGCAGCTTATGATATCTGACTTGAATTGGCTGGTAATAAGCCCGAAGGATACGTTAGCCAGTCTCTTATTGGTCCAGGCCTCGAGATCCTAGAGGCTTTCTGTAATATCGTTTTTGATTGGTTCGTTATTCTGGTCTGTTTCAGAAGAGTTGATAATGATGGTAATATATAAATGCATAGAACATGCATTTATATATCTTATGTGTATATGTAATATATAAAAATGGATTTTTTTTGTGTTGAAGCGGAATGCTAATTGGGTAAACTTGGTAGCTTTGAATTATAGCGTTGAGGTATATATCCTAAGTGTCTGTTGAATTATAAAGCTGTGGTATATATCCTAAGTGTTTGTTGAATTATAAAGCTGTGGTATATATCCTAAGTGTCTGTTGAATTATAAAGCTGTGGTATATATCCTAAGTGTCTGTTGAATTATAAAGCTGTGGTATATATCCTGAGTGTCTGTTGAATTATAAAGCTGTGGTATATATCCTAAGTGTCTGTTGAATTATAAAGCTGTGGTATATATCCTGAGTGTCTGTTGAATTATAAAGCTGTGGTATATATCCTGAGTGTCTGTTGAATTATAAAGCTGTGGTATATATCCTGAGTGTCTGTTGAATTATAAAGCTGTGGTATATATCCTGAGTGTCTGTTGAATTATAAAGCTGTGGTATATATCCTAAGTGTCTGTTGAATTATAAAGCTGTGGTATATATCCTGAGTGTTGAATTATAAAGCTGTGGTATATATCCTAAGTGTCTGTTGAATTATAAAGCTGTGGTATATATCCTGAGTGTCTTTTGCTAATTTTTAGCTGTACTTACTGCTGTCAATATATTATGAAATAATGTATATACACTGAGAGGTCTATATACCATTGTATGTAATAAACCGTTTATATATATATATATATATATATATATATATATATATATATATATATATATATATATATATATACCAGTATAAGATCAAAAGATATGTCTCTCTCAGTGCATATATATGCAGTGTGTTTATATAACGATGTGTATATATCCTGTGAGGTATATATTCCTCATATATACAGTGTATGAGGTGTATATATACATTTGAGGTTTATATCTCTTAGTGTATATACACTATGATGTGAAATGTGAGCAACTACTCTGACAGAGAAAAGTGTATATTTCTGAGTATATACAATGAGATTTATATATCTCAGTGTATACACAGTCAGAAGCGTATCTCCCTGTATATATACACTGATTGTTAGTGCTCGGGTGAAAACCAGCCTTAATGACCATCGTGCAGTTTATAGGCTTGAAACCTAACTATCTGCTGAACGTTTTTCCACTTTCCAGTGCAAATATTACTAATATAAACATTTATTGTAAGTAAACATGTGATCACTTGAAAACCAATCATAAAAAACATTTTAAAACATTTCATTACATTCCTAATTATCTCTATAAATTGTTCACCACGCTCAGGTGAAGCGGCTCATTATCCGCCGCTAAGTACCTAATTACCTACGACACTCTTCACCAAATTCTTGTTAAGTAACTGTCCAAGAAGCACCATTAACTGCCTATATCACCCTAACACAAACACTAACAGCTTCTTAATTTAGCCCAGTAAGAGGCCAATGAGCCCTGTAACTATCCAATTATCTCCGGTAATTAGGTAACAAAGACCCTTGACGCGAGACTGACTCTGATTGGCTCAACAGTGTAGAAACTCACCAATCCCCTGCCAGATTCAACCATCCCCTGCCTCACTTTTCTCCCACTTTTACAGTAAAATATAAAATAAATTGAAAGGTCACTATTTTATGGGCCCAGTAGGTTATGTACTTATTTTTACGCACACAAGACCAACCATGAATCCTGTAGTCATCATTATCATCTATAAACAAGGAAACCAGAGCCATCTAGTGGTAGTATACAGCCCTAGATCGTCTGGTGACTGTGGAGTTGTAGCATAGTTATGTGTTAGTGAAGGGGAGTTGGGGGCTGGTTCGATCACCCCTACTATAGTAATCTTTCCTGTGAACAACCGCACTCTCTCAGCGGTTAGCTGGCGTAATACACGATGTAACATCTGGTGATCTGTGATTTCTCGTACTGGTATTTATTGTTTATCATTAATATGAGTTGCGATGAAATCTTTAAACACTGACTCGATAGCACGCAATTGCTGTATGTTTTTCGGCTGCACTTTCATCCCAAATGTTTATGCTAAATTCTGACCCTACCATCTGCATGTCATGAAAGAAATCTCGATTCGTTAGATCAGACAAAAAATTTCCAGTCTTCAACTGTCCAGTTTTAGTGAGTCTGTGACCGCTGTAGCCTCAGTTTTCTGTTCTTAGCTAACAGGAGTGGAGCTGAAGCTCATCCACTTCAAGGTTCGATGTGTTGGACGTTCAGAGTTGCTCTTCATACTACCGTTGTAACAGGTGGTTATTTGAGTTACTGTCACCTTCCTGTCAGCTTGAATCAGTTTGGCCATTTTCCTCTGACCTCTCCCATTATCAACGCATTTTTGCTCACAGAACTGCCACTCATTGGATGCTTTATGTTTTCACTCATTCTCTGCAAGCTCTAGAGTCTGTTGTGAGAAACAATCCCAGGAGTTTCTGAGATACTTAAACCGCCTCGTCTGGCACCAACAATCATTCCACTGTCAAAGTCACTTGCATCATATTTCTTCCACATTCTGATGTTCAGTCTGAACAACAACTGAACGTCTCTTCTATGTCTAAATGCTTTTAGGCTTGAGGCGCTGTCACGTGATTAGCTGATTAGATATTTGCATTAACGAACAGGTGTACCTAATAAAGTGGCCACTGAGAGCATCTATATAGCATATATACTTCGAAGAGTTGAGACAAATATAAGCAAACATTTTATATCAGCTAATGTGAGGATTCGAATCTAAGGTACCCATTCCCTGCCTGGGCAGGAACACACACACACACACACACACACACACACACACACATACAAGAGTCCAGAGCTACGAGGGAATGTCTTACGAAGAAAGATTAAGGGAAATCGGCCTGAAGACACTGGAGGACAGGAGGGTTAAGGGAGACATGATAACGAGCAGAGATAAGATGTTCCAGAGATGGGACACAGAAACAAGGGGTAACAAGGGGTCACAAACTCACTACTGTGAGTCAAAGGGATGTTAAGAAGTATTTCTTCGGTCATAGAGTTGTCAGGAAGTGGAATAGCCTAGAAAGTGACGTAGTGGAGGCAGGAACCATACATAGTTTTAAGACGAGGTTTGATAAAGCTTATGGAGCAGGGAGAGAGAGGACCTAGTAGCGGTCAGTGAAGAACCGGGGCCAGGAGCTATGAATCGACCCCTGCAGCCACAAATACATGAGTACACACACACACACACACACACAGACTTTAGCGTCCAACAACTGACAGCTAACGAGTCATCAAAGTCTGGTAATTAAATCTTTGGAATCGGACGTGTGAGAGCTTCCTGGACGCCGTCTTCAAGTTACCTCTATACTCTCCTCCTAACTCTAGCAGCCTCCAGGAAGACGCTAATTTATCGTGCTAATTGTCACCTCTGTTTCCTCATTAGGACTACTAGCAGGGGAAAAGTAATTGTATTAATTGATGTGTGTGTGTGTGTGGGTGACGGTGAAGGGAATTGCTGTTTTCTTCCTCTCTCTCTCTCTCTCTCTCTCTCTCTCTCTCTCTCTCTCTCTCTCTCTCTCTCTCTCTCTCTCTCTCTCTCTCTCTCTCTCTCTCCCTCTCTCTTTCCCCCTCTCTTCTCTCACTCTCTCACTCTCTCTCTCTCCCTCCCTTCACACCACCGCCTTGATAAATGAGACGACAGACAAAAAAAATAATATCGCTTTCCAAGAGGATTTTCCCATAATGTTTTATCCAGGAGGAAGCGAGAGGCATGAGGAGGCGGCTGGCATCGCAGGAGGAGGCGGCATCGCAGGAGAAGGAGGGCGGCATCGCAGGAGGAGGTGGCTGGCATCGCAGGAGGAGGAGGGCGGCATCGCAGAAGGAGGCGGCTGGCATCGCAGGAGGAGGAGGGCGGCATCACAGGAGGAGGAGGGCGGCATCACAGGAGGAAGAGGACATGTGTGTCAAGTTTGCATAGTTAAAAAATAGAAGTAAATGCATCTAAGACCTACTCTTGTTATGGTTATTTAATGGGGTTTAAATCTTATCTACCACACGAGAGTTATAAAGGCTTCACAGAACCTGTTCCCTAAGATAGGGGTATACTCTAAGTGTATATACACTGAGAGAGAGATATACACCTCTCGGTATATTCTGTATATCTTGTGTTGTTACGTGTTATACAACTTTTATGTACATATATCACATAGAAGATGTCGAAGCATGTATTTTTTTTAATGTATAAACATTCACTGACCAATTTATTAGGTACACTTATTGGTTAATGCAAATGTCTAATAAGCCAATCACGTGGCAGCACCTCAGTGCCTGAAAACATTTAGACATGGTCGAGACGTTCGGGTGTTGTTCAGACTGAACATCAGAATGGGGAGGAAATATATTCTAAGTGACTTTGACGGTGGAATGATTGTTTGTGCCAGACGGGCTGGTTTAAGTATCTCAGGAACTACTTATATCCTGGGGTTTTCACGCACAACACTCTCGAGGGTTTACAGAGAATAGTGTGAAAACTCAAAACATGCAGTGAGCGGTTGTTAAGGGGGGCGAAAACGCCTTGTTAATGAGAGAGGTCAGAGGAGAATGGCCACACTGGTTCAAGCTGACAGGAAGGTGATATTAACCCAAATAACTACGCATTATAACAGTAGTCTGAAGGTCAACTCTGAATGCACAACACGTCTAACCTTGAAGTGGATGGGATGCAGCAGTATACCGGGTTCCACTCCTGTCAGCTAAGAACATAAAACTGAGGCTACAGCGGACACAGTCTCGCCAAAACTGGACAATTGAAGATCGGAAAAACGTCGCCTGATCTCACGAATTGTGATTTCTGTTGTGATATACAGATGATAGGGGTCAGAATTGACGGAACGGGAGAGTCACAGCATGAATGTTCAGCCGACAAATATGCAGCAACTACGTCATGCTATCATGTCAACATGGACCAGGATCTCTAAGTAATGTTTGCAGCACCTTGTTGAATCCATGCCACGAGGATTTCAAGCTGCTTGGGTGGGGCCCCTACCCAGTCCTAGAAGGGTGTACCTAATAAAATGGCCACTGAGTATAAATCCTTGTTTATTTTGAGCCATCTGACATAATTCACGTTTAAAATAAAAAAAATCTGATGATCCCGGATTTATTATGCAATTAAAATAAGGCAGTTATACATTTTTATTGATTTGTGGTGGGATGTATTGACATAATCTTTTTAATATTCCCTCGTGTGAATAACACGATTTGCATTTTCTGTCATGGGGCATATGACTTAAATTATGCGTTCTATTTTTTTGGAGACCAATAATTGCAATTTTACCCCTTTATCTCTCTCTCTCTCTCTCTCTCTCTCTCTCTCTCGATATAGCGTTACCTCTGCTCCACAGCTGGCTCCAGCTTTACCTCTGCTCCACAGCTGGCTCCAGCTTTACCTCTGCTCCACAGCTGACTCCAGCTTTACCTCTACTCCACTGCTGGCTCCAGCTTTACCTCTGCTCCACAGCTGGCTCCAGCTTTACCTCTACTCCACAGCTGGCTCCAGCTTTACCTCTACTCCACAGTTGGTTCCAGGTTTACCTCTACTCCACAGCTGGCTCCAGCTTTACCTCTACTCCACAGCTGGCTCCAGCTTTACCTCTACTCCACAGTTGGTTCCAGGTTTACCTCTACTCCACAGCTGGCTCCAGCTTTACCTCTACTCCACAGCTGGCTCCAGCTTTACCTCTACTCCACAGCTGGCTCCAGCTTTACCTCATCTTTCCATAAACGCTACTTTAATTCAGTATGAAGAATCTACCGGAAAATAATTCTCCAATGAAGTAATTGTTAGACTCAGGCTTTGAAATAACGTGAAGTTGGATAACAGCTCTTGGCTTGTAAAATACAAGGCAGGAACGCTTATGTTAAATTATGTAGAGCTCTTAGGTATAAAATGAGAGAGAGAGAGAGAGAGAGAGAGAGAGAGAGAGAGAGAGAGAGAGAGAGAGAGAGTGAGTGAGTCAGCCTCCGATACTAATTACCAGCAGGAGATGAAGGTAGTCTTTTACCACCTCAACACTGTCTTCATCTCTGTCTTTAACACTCTCTTCAACATTGTCTTCATCTCTGTCTTCAACACTCTCTTCAACATTGTCTTCAACACTGTCTTTAACACTCTCTTCAACATTGTCTTCATCTCTGTCTTCAACACTCTCTTCAACATTGTCTTCAACACTGTCTTTAACACTCTCTTCAACATTGTCTTCATCTCTGTCTTCAACACTCTCTTCAACATTGTCTTCAACACTGTCTTTAACACTCTCTTCAACATTGTCTTCATCTCTGTCTTTAACACTCTCTTCAACATTGTCTTCAACACTGTCTTTAACACTCTCTTCAACATTGTCTTCATCTCTGTCTTCAACACTCTCTTCAACATTGTCTTCATCTCTGTCTTTAACACTCTCTTCAACATTGTCTTCAACACTCTCTTCAACATTGTCTTCAACACTGTCTTTAACACTCTCTTCAACATTGACTTCAACACTGTCTTTAACACTGTCACCAACACTGTCTTCAAAACTGTTTACAGGTGAACTGAGAAGACAAACATCGAGAGGGACAAACTAAGAGAACAAAAATCAATTAAACACATAAGAATACTCACCAAGTATAGTTGATTCAGACGCCCAAGACAACGTATCGCCTGCGCAGCAGCCTTTTTTTCAAGTCTGGTAGAGTGTATGTACTTGGTGGGATTACAATATAGCATCAGAGTCAGAAGTGAACACAAGATAATTGTTTTAAACCGTTTTTCATCTCCTGTGTTACGAAATAATTATTAAATGGAAATGTCGTAATTGGTTACAGAGGAGCAATGCAATCTAGCTCCTGGTCCACGTTCCGTAAAGCTTGAGATACGATGTGATATTGAGTAGTGCCATGGCACAAAAACAGGCAGAGAGGGAGAAAGAGAGAGGGAGGGAAGAGAGAGAGGAGGGAAGAATACATGGGTGAAAGAGAATGACGTGGATATTCATCCGTGGACACAATGGCACTCTATACCTCCAGGATGGAAGTGTCGCAACCAACAATCAGGAGAAAGAGGATTTGCTGGTGAACCATTTCCCTGCCAAGATTGAAGTCCAAGAACCAGGTAAACAACATCCATGACGACCTGGAGAATCTCGGTCCAAATGCAGCAAAGGTACAATTTTCATAAATAAACTGGGTCATTACCTGACAAGTCCCAGATCTTCCAGGCTCAGATAACTGCCTGTTAACCAGGCTGTTGCTACTTGCAGTCAGTTAGGAAGACTGGCCTCATACCGATCGCAGGTCTGGATGTGGTAGGAGGTGACTGGGGTACAACAGTCTGTTTATTTTAGTTTTGAATTAGTGAGGTATTAGAGAGTGTAGCGAGAGGGAGAGGAGGTAAGTTTGAGGTTGGTGCTAGGATGTTATCCCCTCTCATCACCATCACTCACCTCCTGACAAACCTACAAGCACTATTAATCTCTGACTTCACTATACACCTTAACTGTTCTCCTCAAGACGGTCTCTGAGGAGGAGGTCTTAATGGAGAGCATGTGAAAGCCACTCGTTGCCAGCAGACCACAATTTGTGCCTGGTCTGTTGTCAAAGAATGTGTAATATAATGATCAACTTTACATCACCCTTGAATGCCAAACCCAAGCACATTACTCCACTCTAAACAATATTTATACAAGAGGAGAGATGTGCACTCACCCGAGGTACATCACTCACCGCCCTCAGGCGTATCAACCTTGTGAACAATGTTACAATGTACAAGAGATGGTGATGAACTGTACTCTGCACCATGTAGCTACTGCAAGAGCTGTGATTATAATTGGAGTTAACTCAGTGTTTGTTTGGCCTGGTAAACTTTAGGCGACGTTTCGATCCATTCTGAATCATTACCAAAATTACCACGACTCTTAACCCCTTTTCAGCGACTTTCCACAAGTACACACCGCCAGAACTTACCACCACCATCACCTCTTCCCTCCACCGCTTCCCTCCACATCTTCCCTCCACCGCTTCCCTCCACCACTACCCACCCACCATTTTCACCCATCACCTCTCATCAGCACTTCGCTCCACCGATACCCTCCACCACCTGCCCCCAACACTTTCATCACTACCACCTCCCAAAAGAACAATACTAAAAAAAAAACACACACACACACACAGAGGCACTCAAATACGCCAAGCTAACTAACTTCTATAAACTAACCCCGAGACAGACGCTCAGTGTTTAATATCAAACAGAAAATATGTTATGTCAATACACACGGAGACTTCTGCTGGTGTATTATTCAGTGTTTCTACCCCCGGCAACTTCAACCCTCACTCCGCCCACCTGCCCACGAAAAAATGAAAACTTTATATATATATATGTCATATTATGGAAATATTTTAGTTTTGCGACGATTGAAAGGAGTAAAGAACTGAGAGAAGAGTAGCAGGATAATAAAAATGTAATAGAATAAGAGGGGAGTAATAAAGGTAATGCAAATGAAAAGTGGCCAAATCTACATAAATATTTACACGACGCTGTAAAAGCCGTGTACAATTTTTTTTCCTTTATTAAAAGGAGCTACGAACGGAGTGGGGAAAATATGATTTTTTTTTTCACTGAGGTTTATCACTCTGGTAAATGTGCATGTTAATGTGGCTGCAATGTGTGTATTAATGTTTGTTGAGATTGTTATGAGAGGGTTTGATGTGGTGAAGATAACTCTGTAATTTCCTGTTGAGATAGTTAAGTCTCGTGCTAGATTGTTGTTGTTGGTGGTGGTGGAGGCGGCAGACAGGCAGACAGGCGGACAGACAGACAGACAGGCGGACAGACAGGCAGGCAGGCAGGCAGACAGACAGACAGACAGGCGGACAGACAGACAGACAGGCAAGCAAACAGACAGACAGGCGGACAGACAGGCAGGCAGACAGACAGACAGGCAGGCAGACAGACAGACAGACAGGCGGACAGACAGACAGACAGACAGACAGACAGACAGGCAGACAGACAGACAGACAGGCAGGCGAGTGAGCCGGTCTAGTAATCACTACGGGACACTCGTCGATTAAAATCACCAACGTCTGACCCATCGTGTTTTGGGCTGCTTTTAGATAGTGCTGCGATTAATTATAACCGGAAGGCAATTGTGGTGCTTTCTCTTTGATATTTTTCAGCGGGAGAGAAAGAGAGAGAGAGAGAGTGCATTTTAAACATCCATTTCGCCCCTCAACAAACCTCTTCCGGACCCACATGATAATTTTTTTCCGCTTTGTCATCTGTTTTATGAAATAATTATTAAATAGAACGTTTGCATCTACATAATTGGTGTTGCTTATTAGCCGTCACCAGCCATCACTCTGTCAAGGAATGTAAAATATAAACATGTGATCTTTATCTATTAAAGAATTTTATTAAGAACATTATTCATAATTATATGTTAACCCTCATTAACGTGATTTAACTCACTTAAATTCATGTATGAACTTCCCATAAATTTTTTTATTGGTTTTTCATTATGAAAACCTCTGCTTTTGTGTGTGTTTTTCTCTTATTTCTTTTGTTTTCATTGCAGTGGGTTAGCAAACAAAATAAGAGAAGGCGGGGAGCGGGGGGAGAGGAAATGATTTGCAAATTATCCCTGCTTTTGTGCTCTTTTTAGACGTGATATGGTTTTAGGAGTGGCATCAAAGGAGGATGTCCCCGGCGCTGCTTGTCGTGTACATGCATGACTATCCCGATAATTGCTTCTAATTGCCTGCCATAACAGAAGAGCAGATCGCGTGATTGGATCATATTTGCGTAAAATATCGTCTGTCGCGGACATTACGCATTTCGTTCTCGTCAAAGAGAGAAAGAGAGATAGAGAGATAGAGAGAGAGAGAGGGAGGGAGGGAGGGACGCACCGCTGTGATTTTGCGATTGAGGAAAAGGCAGACAAAGAGCTCCTCTGAATATTTGGGTAAAATTGGATGCTGACTGATTCAGGGAATCGCAGATGAAGACGGAAACAAAAATGCAAGAGGCTCCAGCATCAGCTGAATTACTGAACAAACCTGTTAGCGGGAAATAAATAATGCAGGTCTCTTAACTGTAAATAAAGTGTACGGAACTGTTAACCCTACGGATCTGTTAACAGTTAGTAAACACTGCGGGTCTGTTAACAGTTAGTAAACACTGGTGGTCTGTTAACAGTTAGTAAACACTGGTGGTCTGTTAACAGTTAGTAAACACTGCGGGTCTGTTAACAGTTAGTAAACACTGCGGGTCTGTTAACAGTTAGTAAACACTGGTGGTCTGTTAACAGTTAGTAAACACTGGTGGTCTGTTAACAGTTAGTAAACACTGCGGGTCTGTTAACAGTTAGTAAACACTGGTGGTCTGTTAACAGTTAGTAAACACTGGTGGTCTGTTAACAGTTAGTAAACACTGGTGGTGTGTTAACAGTTAGTAAACACTGGTGGTCTGTTAACAGTTAGTAAACACTGGTGGTCTGTTAACAGTTAGTAAACACTGGTGGTCTGTTAACAGTTAGTAAACACTGCGGGTCTGTTAACAGTTAGTAAACACTGGTGGTCTGTTAACAGTTAGTAAACACTGGTGGTCTGTTAACAGTTAGTAAACACTGCGGGTCTGTTAACAGTTAGTAAACACTGGTGGTCTGTTAACAGTTAGTAAACACTGCGGGTCTGTTAACAGTTAGTAAACACTGGTGGTCTGTTAACAGTTAGTAAACACTGGTGGTCTGTTAACAGTTAGTAAACACTGCGGGTCTGTTAACAGTTAGTAAACACTGGTGGTCTGTTAACAGTTAGTAAACACTGGTGGTCTGTTAACAGTTAGTAAACACTGCGGGTCTGTTAACAGTTAGTAAACACTGCGGATCTGTTAACAGTTAGTAAACACTGGTGGTCTGTTAACAGTTAGTAAACACTGGTGGTCTGTTAACAGTTAGTAAACACTGGTGGTCTGTTAACAGTTAGTAAACACTGCGGGTCTGTTAACAGTTAGTAAACACTGGTGGTCTGTTAACAGTTAGTAAACACTGGTGGTCTGTTAACAGTTAGTAAACACTGCGGGTCTGTTAACAGTTAGTAAACACTGGTGGTCGGTTAACAGTTAGTAAACACTGGTGGTCTGTTAACAGTAAACACTGGTGGTCTGTTAACAGTTAGTAAACACTGCGGGTCTGTTAACAGTTAGTAAACACTGGTGGTCTGTTAACAGTTAGTAAACACTGGTGGTCTGTTAACAGTTAGTAAACACTGGTGGTCTGTTAACAGTTAGTAAACACTGCGGGTCTGTTAACAGTTAGTAAACACTGGTGGTCTGTTAACAGTTAGTAAACACTGGTGGTCTGTTAACAGTTAGTAAACACTGGTGGTCTGTTAACAGTTAGTAAACACTGCGGGTCTGTTAACAGTTAGTAAACACTGCGGGTCTGTTAACAGTTAGTAAACACTGCGGGTCTGTTAACAGTTAGTAAACACTGCGGGTCTGTTAACAGTTAGTAAACACTGCGGGTCTGTTAACAGTTAGTAAACACTGGTGGTCTGTTAACAGTTAGTAAACACTGGTGGTCTGTTAACAGTTAGTAAACACTGGTGGTCTGTTAACAGTTAGTAAACACTGGTGGTCTGTTAACAGTTAGTAAACACTGGTGGTCTGTTAACAGTTAGTAAACACTGCGGGTCTGTTAACAGTTAGTAAACACTGGTGGTCTGTTAACAGTTAGTAAACACTGGTGGTCTGTTAACAGTTAGTAAACACTGGTGGTCTGTTAACAGTTAGTAAACACTGGTGGTCTGTTAACAGTTAGTAAACACTGGTGGTCTGTTAACAGTTAGTAAACACTGGTGGTCTGTTAACAGTTAGTAAACACTGGTGGTCTGTTAACAGTAAACACAGTTTCAATTTTTTTTTTAAATCTCAATTAATATACCAATCCAGAGTAATAATTTAGTTATTACATTAACATATTATTTTTCTTCAATATTTTAAGTGTGTGTGTGAGGAGAGAGAGAGAGAGAGAGAGAGGAGAGAGAGAGAGAGAGAGAGAGAGAGAGAGAGAGAGAGAGAGAGAGAGAGAGAGAGAGAGAGAGAGAGGGGGAGAGAGAGAACACTGGGGTTCACTGTTTCAACATTCAGTGTCTGCAAGACAACACGATTTCCTTTACTCCACAGTTCCTCTGAGATTCTCCGCCCGTCTGCTCGCTTGCTTCCCTGCCTGGCTGCCACTCTGCCTGGCTGCCACTCTGCCTGGCTGCCACTCTGCCTGGCTGCCACTCTGCCTGGCTGCCACTCTGCCTGGCTGCCACTCTGCCTGGCTGCCACTCTGCCTGGCTGCCACTCTGCCTGGCTGCCACTCTGCCTGCCTGCCTGCCTACCTCTGTCTACACATGCCTGCCTGCCTACCTATCTGTCTACACATGCCTGTCTGCCTACCTATCTCTGTCTACACATGCCTGCCTGCCTACCTATCTCTGTCTACACATGCCTGTCTGCCTACCTATCTCTGTCTACACATGCCTGCCTGCCTGCCTACCTCTGTCTACACATGCCTGCCTGCCTACCTATCTCTGTCTACACATGCCTGCCTGCCTACCTACCTCTGTCTACACATGCCTGCCTGCCTACCTATCTCTGTCTACACATGCCTGCCTGCCTGCCTACCTACCTCTGTCTACACATGCCTGCCTGCCTACCTATCTCTGTCTACACATGCCTGTCTGCCTTCCTCTGTCAGTATGCCTGTCTGCTTGTCTGCTTATCTGCTCAATCCTCGTAAAATACCAGGAAATAAAATAGATAAATCAATCAATGAAAAAACTGAAATATTTTATTCATAATCTGAAAGTCAATTAAAACTAATAAAGTATAAGTGAAGCAAAGAGTATAAATGAAGCAAAATGTATAAGTGAAGTAAAAAGTATAAGTGAAGCAAAAAGTATTAGTGAAACAAAGAATAAGTGAAGTAAAAAGTATAAGTGAGGCAAAAAGTATTAGTGAAACAAAGAATAAGTGAAGTAAAAAGTATAAGCGAAGCAAAAAGTATAAGTGAAGTAAAAAGTATAAGTGAAGCAAAAAGTATTAGTGAAACAAAAAAGTATAAGTGAAAATTAGGGATGTAATAAATTCGTGAATAATCAGTGATCTACCTACCTGGAATCTACCTGGAGTCTACCTGGAATCTACCTGGAATCTACCTGGAGTCTACCTGGAATCTACCTGGAGTCTACCTGGAGGGTATTCTGGGGGTCAACGCCCCCGCGGCCCGGTCCATGACCAGGCCTCCCGGTGGATCAAGGCCTGATCAACCAGGCTGTTACTCCTGGTAGCAAGTAGTCCAACTTACGAACCACAGCCCGGCTGATCCGGCACCGACTTTAGGTATCTGTCCAGCTCCCTCTTGAAGGCAGCCAGGGGCCTATTGGTAATTGCCCTTATGCATGGTGGGAGGCTGTTGAACAGTCTTGGGCCCCGGTCACTTACGGTGTTTTCTCTTAGTGTACCAATGACGCCCCTATTTTTCATTGTGGGTATTTTGCATCGCCTGCCCAGTCTTTTACTTTCGTAGGGAGTAATTTATGTGTGCAGATTCGGGACCATTCCTTCTAGGATTTTCCAAGTGTAGATTATGATATATCTCTCTCGCCTGCGTTCCAGAGAGTACAAGTCAAGTGCTTCCAAGCGTTCCCAGTAGTTGAGGTGTTTGATGGAACTTATATGTGCAGTAAATGTTCTCTGTACACTCTCCAGATCTGCGATTTCACCTGCTTTGAACGGAGATGATAATGTACAGCAATATTCCAGCCTAGAGAAACAAGTGATTTGAAAATAATCATCATTGACTTGGCATATCTTGTTTTGAAAGTTCTCATTATCCATCCTATCATTTTCTTTGCAGTTGTGATCGTGGCACTGTTGTGATACTTGAAAATGAGATCCTCAGACATTACCACTCCCAGGTCCCTCACATTATTTTTCCGTTCTATTGTATGATCAGAGTTTGTAGTATACTCTGTTCTAGTAATTATCTCCTCCAGTTTTCCATAACGGAGTAGTTGGAATTTGTCCTCATTGAACATCATATTATTTTCCGTTACCCATTGGAAAACTTGGTTTATATCTTCCTAGTATCGTCTACAAATGATGACACGGTGCTGTGGATTAAATCTCTGTCTATGTCTGATATGAGGATGAGGAACAGGATGGGAACGAGTACTGTGCCTTGTGGAACAGAGCTTTTCACTATGGCAGCTTCTGATTTAACTCTGTTGACCACTACTCTTTGTGTTCGATTGGTTAGAAAGTTGAAGATCCATCTCCCCACTTTGCCAGTTATTCCTTTAGCACGTATTTTGTTCGTTATTACGCCATGATCACACTTGTCAAAGGCTCTTGCAAAGTCTGTGTATATTACATCTGCATTCTGTTTTTCTTCCAGTGCATCCAAGACCATATCATAGTGATCCAGTAGTTGCGAGAGGCAGGAGCGACCTGCTCTGAACCCATGTTGCCCTGGATTGTGCAGTTTTTGGGAATCCACGTGGTTTGCAATCATGCTTCTTAGCACTCTTTCAAAGATTTTTATGATGTGGGACGTTAGAGCTATTGGTCTATAGTTCTTAGCTACTGCTTTGCTGCCACCTTTATGGAATGGGGCTATATCCGTTGTTTTTAGTGACTGGAATTTCACCCATGTCTAAGCTCCTTCTCCATAGTATACTTATGGCACTTGAGAGGGGGTTTCTTGCAGTTCTTAATGAACACAGAGTTCCACGAGTCTGGGCCTGGGGCTGAGTGCATGGGCATGTTGTCAATGGCTTTCTCAAAGTCTATCGGAGTTAGGGTAATGTCGGAAATCTGGCATACATTGATGGAGTTTTGAGGCTCATTCATGAAAAAATCATTTGGATTAGTGATTAGTGGCTCGCTAAACACAGTCGTATTGGGATTTCAATATCTCACTCATTTCTTTGTTGTCATCTGTGTAAGTCCCATCTTGTCTGAGTAAGGGCCCGATACTAGATGTGGTATTTGCCTTGTTTTTGGCATATGAAAAGAAATTTTGAATTTCTTTCAATTTCACTAATCTCTTTTAGCTCCTCCTGTCTCTCCTGGTTCCTGTAAGAGTCCTTTAACTTAAGTTCGATACTTTCTACTTCCCTGGTCAGCGCTTCCTTCCGTGTATCAGATAATCTAGCGTTCTTGAGGAGCTCAGTGATTCTTCGTCGTCTTCTGTAGAGGGAGCGTCTTTCTCTCTCCAGTTTACTTCTTCTCTTCTTCTTTCTTAGGGGAATATGCCTTGAACATACTTCAGCTGCCAGGAAGTTGATCCATTCAAGGCACTGGTTTGGATCAATGTTATTTAAGATTTCCCAACATGTTTCATTTAAGACATGGTTCACCTGGTCCCAGTTGATGTTCTTGTTGTTGAAGTTGTATTTGGTGAAGACTCCTTCACAGCTACGTACATTGTGCTGGTCAGGACGCCTGTGTATGTAAGTCTGAACTTCGATTAGATTGTGATCGGAATTAGTTGTTTTTGATATTGTTATGTTTCTTACCAGGTCCTCATTATTTGTAAAGATAAGGTCAAGTGTGTTTTCTAGTCTTGTTGGCTCCACTATCTGCTGACTTAGAGTGTGTTTATCGCAGAGATTTAGTAGCTCATGTGTGTGACCTTTCATTTGCGTTGCCTCCAGGTATTGTTTCTGCTATAACATTATTAAGTACATTCTTCCATTTTGTATGCCTTAGGTTGAAATCACCAAGCAGTAAGATATTTGGGGATGGAGCTGGAAGGTTTTCCAGACAGTAATAAATTTTTACTGTTAGAACTTCATCTACATCATTTGAGGTGTTCAGCATCTCCGTGCAGATGAGCGACTCTTTGACATACAGGCCAAACCCCCTTTGTTGCCTGTTCTTTCTGTCACATCTGAAAAGGTTGTACCCATTTATCCATATTTCGTTGTCAAAGTGATTTTTTGTGTGGGTCTCTGTGAAGGCTGCAAGCATCGCATTTGACTCCTCTAGAAGTCCACTGATAAAAGGTATTTTGTTGTTGGTGGATGGCGTAAGGCCCTGTATATTAGCAAATATAAACGAGGTTGTATTTTGTGCTTGTTGGGAGGATTTTGTTATTGGCATCAGTAGTTGTGGTTCTGGAGGGCCATGGAGGGCACGGTTGCTGAGGGTGGATCACTCATGACAGTTCTGGAGGGCCATGGAGGGCACGGTTGCTGAGGGTGGATCACTCATGACAGTTCTGGAGGGCCATGGAGGGCACGGTTGCTGAGGGTGGATCACTCATGACAGTTCTGGAGGGCCATGGAGGGGGTGGATCACCGCGCTGGCCTAGGGCACGGTTGCTGAGGGTGGATCACTCATGACAGTTCTGGAGGGCCATGGAGGGCACGGTTGCTGAGGGTGGATCACTCATGACAGTTCTGGAGGGCCATGGAGGGCACGGTTGCTGAGGTGGATCACTCATGACAGTTCTGGAGGGCCATGGAGGGCACGGTTGCTGAGGGTGATCACTCATGACAGTTCTGGAGGGCCATGGAGGGCACGGTTGCTGAGGGTGGATCACTCATGACAGTTCTGGAGGGCCATGGAGGGCACGGTTGTTGAGGGTGGATCACTCATGACAGTTCTGGAGGGCCATGGAGGGCACGGTTGTTGAGGGTGGATCACTCATGACAGTTCTGGAGGGCCATGGAGGGCACGGTTGTTGAGGGTGGATCACTCATGACAGTTCTGGAGGGCCATGGAGGGCACGGTTGCTGAGGGTAGATCACTCATGACAGTTCTGGAGGGCCATGGAGGGCACGGTTGCTGTGGGTTGGCAGACGAGACTACAATTTTACAAGTTACGAGAAGTTGGAACGTGCATTCCAAGCTGGAATATTCCCAGGTTCTTATCCACTGTCTCCCCACCCCTCCATTCCTTCTATTTCTATCCTCCGCTTCTCTTCCAATCCTTCTTCAACCTCTCCCATTCCTCCTCCTCCTCTTTTAAATCATTCAACTCCATTTTCTACTTTCCGTACTCCTCATTCTCTCCTTCCTCTTCATCCACTCTCTCCCGGTTACCCATTCTCTTCCCATCTTTTTCCCCTTATAATCTTCCTCTCTTCTTCCTCCTCCTCTTCATCCTCTCCTATCCTCTTTTCAAACTCCCACAACACCTTTACTTCTTAAGCTTGTTTTTCCCCCTCATTCATTTCTCCGTGTTTCTATCCCTGCCATCCTCTTCTTCCTTCTCTCCTTCTCCTTCATGTCCTTCATCTTTCCCCTTTACCCTGCCTCTCCGGCTCTGTTGCTCCCGCATGATTTCTTCATCCCCTCTACTTTATTAGTCTGTCTTCCGCCCTTCTCTCTTCTCTTTCTTCTTAAGGGAATTACCACAAAATGGATATTTGACAAGGGCTTCAACCTCGGTCTTTTTATTTCACTTTTTGCCAACGTTTCTCTCTCTCTCTCTCTCTCTCTCTCTCTCTCTCTCTCTCTCTTTTCTCTCCTCTCTCTCAAACTCTTTTGACAAACCAATAATTCAAGAAGCACAAAGTTTTATCAATATATCATACTACTACTACTACTACTGCTACGGTTACTACTACTACTGCTATTGTTACTACTACTACTGCTACTGTTACTACTACTACTGCTGCTATTGTTACTACTACTGCTGCTATTGTTACTACTACTACTGCTACTGTTACTACTACTACTACTACTACTGTTACTACTACTACTGCTACTGTTACTACTGCTACTGTTACTACTACTACTACTGTTACTGTTACTACTACTACTGCTACTGTTACTACTGCTACTGTTACTACTACTACTACTACTACTACTACTAATAATAATAATAATGTTTGACACAAACTAAACTGAAGTCAGTTTAGAGTATGCGAAAAATGTTTTCTGGGTTGAAAGCTATCTCAGTAATGTGACCTTTTCCATTATGATTAAGAGGGAGTATACCCAGCAGGTGAGATGCTGGCGTGCCCCAGGGTAGTGTGATGGAACCATACCCACCAGGTGAGCTGCTGGCTTTCCCCAGGGCAGTGTGATGGAACCACAAGCAGCAGGCGAACTGCTGGCGTTCCCCAGGGCAGTGTGATAGAACCACTCCGTTCTGAGGTGGACTGTTACGTCAGTTTGTGGACAGTAAATGCACTGTCTCCTCAAGACTACGGTGGTCATCTCCTGCCCCTGGGCTGAGGGACTGATTACCTCGTTATCCACTATTTGCAGTATATATTTCATTCATGGGGAAGTGGAAAAGAATTCTTCCTCCGTAAGTCATGCTTGTCGTAAGAGTCTAAAATGCTGGGAGCAAGGGGTTAGTAAGTCCTTCTCTTGTATATATTACTAAATTTAGTAAGAAAAACTTTCGTTTTTCTTCTTAGGTCACCCTGTCTCGGTGGGATACGGCCTGTCTTTTCCTTGAGTCAGGTTTGTAGTCTCTGGCTCCGTAGACTATATTATGTCCTTGTATTGATAAAGCCACTGGATGGCGAAATGTCTACAAGTAAAGATAGCCAGGTGTTTCACATGTGTCTAATTCATCAACTTACAGGAGACGCAAAAACAAAAGCCTGGCGCACATAAGGGAATTTCATAAACGTATCTTGGGAAAGGAATGGCAGCTCCCTGTGAGAGAAGTCAGGGGATAGCAGGGGACAGCAGCAGCTTTCATTAACAAAGTATTTGGCTTGTGTTTCACCCATAAATGATTCAGCTGGAGACAGATGCTGCAGCAGTTGTTCATGCACTGGTAAAGTTGAACACCAGCGCTTGTTCATGCATGGCCTGGACGCTCTGTCGTGTTCACTTCACTTAAATTAGATCGATCACAACGTCGCTCCTCTAACCTAGAACTGTCGAACGAAACTGGACATCAAGCGAGAATAAACTTAATGGATCTACAGAACAATGAACAGAGAGACTTGAACTGTGGTGGCAAGGAGGACCACAACGAGTCCAGTTACCGGCCATTTTTACGGCTATTTATTTCCACTTAAGCTCAGATGTGTTTTTCATATTTATGATTATATATATATATATATATATATATATATATATATATATATATATATATATATATATATATATATATACCGCGCACTGAATGAAATTAACAACTGGTCGGTATATCACTGTCTAATTAAGCAGGGGCTATTAAATCGTTCATTAATTAACTACGAGCCAGTATTTCGCTCTCTTAATTTAACGTGAACCAGTATATCTCTCGTACTGAATGAAGCCTGCTAAATGTTTCTAACTAACCTCAAGCTGGTATACATCTCGTAATTAAATATATATAAGATGGTATACCTTTCTAATTAAGCACAGGTGTTTTAGCACTGAATTAATTATTAAATGCCAGGAATAACTTGAGTGGAACATCTTGTAACAATGAGAGCGTTAAACCCTAGTGTATCTGCTTTGAACCTCGTGTCTGGCTGCTCCAGATTAATTGGAACAGGCTTTAAGGGATCCCAACTTTTTTAACGAATTTTTAATGAGAAATATGACATGTAGTATTTTTCTAGTGGAGGGGGGGAGGGTGGCGTGGTAGTGGTGATGGTGGTGCTTGTGGTGGTGGTGCTTGTGGTGGTGCTAGTGGTGGTGGTGGGGGTGGTTGCAGCAGCTATTTTCCAAAGTAAAATCTGGTGATTCTCTGAGAAATTGTTGAGGTTGTTGATGGTTCACGGTTCTCTAAATCAATTTAAGGTTGTTGATGGCTCATACTTTTCAAAATCTACGAGAAGCGAATGGTTCACTGATCTCTAAATCTATGGGAGGCTGTTGACGGTTCACCGGGTTCGCTAAATCAGTGTGAGGTTCGCCAAAACTTTCCTCTGAAAGCCGAAATATTTTCTGTGACTCGCTGGTGTCGAAGGCTGACAGACGCTCTCAGGTTAGCTGAGAGCCTGGCTGATATATTGTACCCAGGTGGCTGAGGAAGAAAGAGAAAGAAAGCGAGAGAGAGAGAGAGAGGATGTAAGCTCTAGCTGAAAGCTTTAAGCTGTACGTTTGGGAAAGAGTTACAGGCTTAAGAGGTATAAGCTGTAGGCATCTTTTTTGTTGCTGTTGATAATTTTCGAGTCTGTGTTTTGGACGCTGGTCCGCGATATTATTCGGCCGCTAACATGTATAATTAATGGTCAGGTGCTACTGAGGGGACCTGCATAATGTTGTGGTCGTAAACCTGGTTTGGCACTGGGACCTGCCACTTTCTATGGCCCCTTTTACGGCCCCTTCCAGAGAGTTTTATAAGGCTGGAAATCTTCAGATGTGATCGGCGAGTGAGGGATTGTTTCTGATCGGGTGGAAGCCAAACCGAGTGATTGTTTTTGTTGAAGTCAAACTGAGTGATTGTTTTTGAAGCCAACAGTGTGATTTTTTTTTTTTCTCTTGATTTTTTTCTTCCTCTTCCTCCTCCTCCTTCTCTTATTCCTCCTCATCCTCTTCCTCCTCCCTACTACTACTACTTCTATTGCTACTATCACTACTACTACTACTACGTCTGGTTCCCACTATCATTTTCCTCATTTATTTTCAACCTCATCTCCCTCTTCCTCCTCCTTTTTAAACTTCTTTTCCTCTTCTTTTTCGTCCTCTTCCACCATCCATGGTGAGAGAAACAGGATCTTCCTTCACAGCCAAGGGGCTTGGAATGGGTCTTGTGTGATATTGGGGGATTTAAACCCCAGAGTCCATCTCCAGAGTTCAACTTGTTTGTGTCTTTTGGTCACTCGAAATGTTGATTAAAAATCCACATCTGTCTTTCTGTATGTATGTATGTGTGTGTGTGTGTGTCTTTGTATGTATGTATTTTTAAATGAATTTATGCATGAATGTGTATGTGTCTGGCTCAAATTTTCTTTATTGACAACTGTGTATCTAGAGTACTAAAACTAAGACGAAATAAGACACGAATAAAACATCACCTCCAATAAGATGTAACCAAATGTCAATAAAAACATAAACACACTGACAAAAATATATAAGAGTCTTCAAGACTCCGTTGATCTTCAACTCCAAGGCAGAGGAACTGATTACCTCATCTTTGGCATATAGTTCTACAGTCTTCTCATTACGTCCTTGAATTTGTACTGATAAAGCCTAGATGTTCCACATGTGTCTAATTCTTCATATTAGTAGTTGTTTAGAAGTGATGGTGTGGTACAAGCAGTAGTGTTGTGTTTAGGTTGACTGGTTGATCGGGGTTTATAAAGGTGATCAGCCAGACTAGGGTCATTAAGGCTCCACGTTACCTTCCCACCACCACAGAAGAAAACTTTAATACACAAATGACTCGCACATAGGACAGAGAGAGAAACTTTTGACATCGTTTCGGTCCGACTTAGATTATTTACAAAGTCACACTAACACAAAAGAGTGAGGGAGCCAGTATATATATAGACAACGGATGCATTGTTCCAGTAAGTTTATTGTGCCATTTTGACGACGTTTCGGTCCCACTTGGGCTATGAACTATTCACGTGTATTGTTCCATTCACTGTATTGTTGTGCCTTTTATTCATTAATCCTTGAAAATAGGATATATAGGCTAAGAGAAAAAGACCTCTGGGTATATATACTCTACCTTGTGCCTGAGGGAGAGATTCTGGCCCCAGCTGCAATATTCACCGTTGTAAAATCACTGGAACTCAAATGACATTTAACTTGCTTTGTTGACTCTTCAGTCAAGGTTGTAACGGGATACTTCAGGAGGTGCAGGTATCAGTCATACGAGGTTTCATTTGTTTCAGTCACACATTGTAACCTGCATCATACCAGACTGTTATCATTGTACACTGCATCATACCAGACTGTCATCATTGTACACTGCATCATACTAGACTGTCATCATTGTACACTGCATCATACTAGACTGTCATCATTGTACACTGCATCATACCAGACTGTCATCATTGTACACAGCATCATACCAGACTGTCATCATTGTACACAGCATCATACCAGACTGTCATCATTGTACACTGCATCATACTAGACTGTCATCATTGTACACTGCATCATACAAGACTGTCATCATTGTACACTGCATCATACTAGACTGTCATCATTGTACACTGCATCATACTAGACTGTCATCATTGTACACTGCATCATACTAGACTGTCATCATTGTACACTGCATCATACCAGACTGTCATCATTGTACACAGCATCATACCAGACTGTCATCATTGTACACTGCATCATACCAGACTGTCATCATTGTACACTGCATCATACAAGACTGTCATCATTGTACACTGCATCATACTAGACTGTCATCATTGTACACTGCATCATACTAGACTCATCATTGTACACTGCATCATACATGACTGTCATCATTGTACACTGCATCGTACTAGAGTGTCATCATTGTACACTGCATCTTACTAGACTGTCATCATTGTACACTGCATCATACTAGACTGTCATCATTGTACACTGCATCATACTAGACTGTCATCATTGTACACTGCATCATACTAGACTGTCATCATTGTACATTGCATCATACAAGACTGTCATCATTGTACATTGCATCATACAAGACTGTCATCATTGTACATTGCATCATACAAGACTGTCACCATTGTACATTGCATCATACAAGACTGTCATCATTGTACACTGCATCATACTAGACTGTCATCATTGTACACTGCATCATACAAGACAGTCATCATTGTACACTGCATCATACTAGACTGTCATCATTGTAAATTGCATCATACTAGACTGTCATCATTGTACACTGCATCATACTAGACTGTCATCATTGTACACTGCATCATACTAGACTGTCATCATTGTACACTGCATCGTACTAGACTGTCATCATTGTACACTGCATCATACTAGACTGTCATCATTGTAAATTGCATCATACATGACTGTCATCATTGTACACTGCATCGTACTAGAGTGTCATCATTGTACACTGCATCTTACTAGACTGTCATCATTGTACATTGCATCATACTAGACTGTCATCATTGTACACTGCATCATACATGACTGTCATCATTGTACACTGCATCGTACTAGAGTGTCATCATTGTACACTGCATCTTACTAGACTGTCATCATTGTACATTGCATCATACAAGACTGTCATCATTGTACATTGCATCATACAAGACTGTCACCATTGTACATTGCATCATACAAGACTGTCATCATTGTACACTGCATCATACTAGACTGTCATCATTGTACACTGCATCATACAAGACAGTCATCATTGTACACTGCATCATACTAGACTGTCATCATTGTAAATTGCATCATACTAGACTGTCATCATTGTACACTGCATCGTACTAGACTGTCATCATTTTACACTGCATCATACCAGACTGTTATCATTGTACACTGCATCATACATGACTGTCATCATTGTACACTGCATCATACTAGACTGTCATCATTGTACACTGCATCGTACTAGACTGTCATCATTTTACACTGCATCATACCAGACTGTTATCATTGTACACTGCATCATACATTACATTCATACTTATTCATCTCTGTCTTTCTCAAGATGTGTTTTGTGTATTACCAAAATCTTGAGAGGGTTCAATATTTTCAGTTTTTTTTTCTAAGGTATTTAGTAAATTGCAAGTGTCAGACTAACATTATTACGAACTCTGATATTAGAGGCTTCCAAGAGAGTGCTTCTTCAGGCTCGTGAAGCATTGAAATACCTTCCAGAACCTCTCCCTCTCTCATCCGTGTGTGTTAACACTATTTCCCACTTCTCACATCACATTTTTATTCTTTCTACTCCTACTCTCAGAGTATTGCTTCTATGTGTCCTTCATTTCCCATTCTCTAAGATACACTCGTCTTAATTCTTTAAATCCCTTGCCATTTAAAGCTAACAGCTCTCTAAATTGGTTTCACTCACAGCTATGGCAGCCAATTTCCTTTTGTTCCTCACTATAACAATCAAGTCTTTCTTAACATTTATATCACACACACAGTGATGTAGTGGAGGCAGGATCCATACATAGCTTTAAGAAGAGGTATGATAAAGCTCTTGGAGCAGGGAGAGAGTGGACCTAGTAGCGACCAGCGAAGAGGCTGGGCCAGGAGCTATTAACTCGACCACCGCAACCACAAATAAGTGAGCACACACACACACACATAAACATACAGGAATCAGGGAAGAGGTATGATAAAGCTCTAGGAGCAGGGAGAGAGAGGACCTAGTAGAAATCAGTGAAGAGGCGAAGCCAGGAGCTATAACTCGACCCCTGTAATCACAAATAGGTGAGTACAAATAGGTGAATACACACACATGCACACACATGAGTGCGGCCCCTGCTGGTACTGACAGTTCTAAGAAATATTCATTACATTTCGAATTTTTACACTTCAGTTCGATTTGTTTGAAGGAACTGGTGGGTGGGTTGGCGGCTCTAGCCTCCATTTTCCTTAACTAACTCACCTCCCCCTTCCCCACACACACATCAAAATAATTCAAGCATAAAATGCCCACTTCATTTGCCATTTAAATAATTGCTTGCGCATAAAGGTGCAATTATTCCCTCGGGGCAATTACTGTAGCCCTTCGGGGCAACTATCCCTTCGGGACAGGCAATATAATTTCTTTATGTGAAAGAGGAAAATAATTGTAATCGTCTTCTCCACGGGGATCATGAAGGCAACACTGTGAGATTAAGAACTATTACGAAACCACATAAATATTCACTTAACTGTATACTGGAGGTAAGAAGACATTTATGTGGCATAGTATGTATACGAGAGAGAGAGAGAGAGAGAGAGAGAGAGAGAGGAGGAGGTCTGTAGTTCTGGTAGAGTGCAAAACAGGTGCAATACAGGATTCGCTATTTCATTCTACTGGCAGGACCTGTGTACCTCCCTGGAGGACCGCTGTCTACCAGTCATTATATGTTAATGTTGAAGAATCACAACTTGTTATCACTTGAAGAATCACAACTTGTTATCACTTGAAGAATCACAACTTGTTATCACTTGAAGAATCACAACTTGTTATCACTTGAAGAATCACAACTTGTTATCACTTGAAGAATCACAACTTGTTATCACTTGAAGAATCACAACTTGTTATCACTTGAAGAATCACAACTTGTTATCACTTGAAGAATCACAACTTGTTATCACTTGAAGAATCACAACTTGTTATCACTTGAAGAATCACAACTTGTTATCACTTGAAGAATCACAACTTGTTATCACTTGAAGAATCATAACTTGTCACAGGAAGATAATGTGTTGTCAGAATTCTCTCTCTTTTCTCAACAGAATCAAATGAAATACAACAGTTTTTTTGTTAATTTGTTTTTTTGAGTGTGTGGAGGCGAGACTGACCACAGTGAGACTGACAACAGTGAGACTGACAACAGTGAGACTGACCACAGTGAGACTCTTACAACAGTGAGACTGACAACAGTGAAACTCTTACAACAGTGAGACTGACAACAGTGAGACTCTTACAACATCGAGACTGACAACAGTGAGACTCTTACAACAGTGAGACTGACAACAGTGAGACTCTTACAACAGCGAGACTGACAACAGTGAGACTCTTACAACAGTGAGACTGACAACAGTGAGACTCTTACAACAGCGAGACTGACAACAGTGAGACTGATAACAGTGAGACTGACAACAGTGAGACTGACAACAGTGAGACTGATAACAGTGAGACTGACAACAGTGAGACTCTTACAACAGCGAGACTGACAACAATGAGACTGACCACAGTGAGACTCTTACAACAGTGAGACTGACAACAGTGAGACTCTTACACCAGTGAGACTGACAACAGTGAGACTCTTACACCAGTGAGACTGACAACAGTGAGACTCTTACAACATCGAGACTGACAACAGTGAGACTGACAACAGTGAGACTCTTACAACAGCAAGACTGACAACAGTGAGACTCTTACAACAGTGAGACTGACAACAGTGAGACTGACAACAGTGAGACTCTTACAACAGTGAGACTGACAACAGTGAGACTCTTACAACAGTGAGACTGACAACAGTGAGACTCTTACAACAGTGAGACTGACAACAGTGAGACTCTTACAACAGTGAGACTGACAACAGTGAGACTGACAACAGTGAGACTGACAACAGTGAGACTCTTACAACAGTGAGACTGACAACAGTGAGACTCTTACAACAGTGAGACTGACAACAGTGAGACTGACAACAGTGAGACTCTTACAACAGTGAGACTGACAACAGTGAGACTCTTACAACAGTGAGACTGACAACAGTGAGACTGACAACAGTGAGACTCTTACAACAGTGAGACTGACAACAGTGAGACTCTTACAACAGTGAGACTGACAACAGTGAGACTGACAACAGTGAGACTGACAACAGTGAGACTCTTACAACAGTGAGACTGACAACAGTGAGACTCTTACAACAGTGAGACTGACAACAGTGAGACTGACAACAGTGAGACTCTTACAACAGTGAGACTGACAACAGTGAGACTGACAACAGTGAGACTCTTACAACAGTGAGACTGACAACAGTGAGACTCTTACAACAGTGAGACTGACAACAGTGAGACTCTTACAACAGTGAGACTGACAACAGTGAGACTTACAACAGTGAGACTGACAACAGTGATGTTGTTCACTCAACCGAGGTTATGTGTGATCATTCATATTAACAAGTGTGAACTTAGCCGCTTAGAAATATGTTAATATATAATACATTAGCATTTTATCATAATTCATATTAATATTCCATTTTAATTTACACTAATATCTTATTATAACACAATAATGTTTTTATTAAAATAAAAATATGATTTCAGCTTTTAATTTTTGCACGAAATAACAGATTAAAAACTAAGGAAACTATGAAGAAAAAAATCATCTCAAGGAACTGTAAGAGGGGAAAAATTATTGGAAATAATGGTAGGGGAAAAATTATTGGAAATAATGGTAGGGGAAAAATTATTGGAAATAATGGTAGGGGAAGAAATTATTGGAAATAATGGTAGGGGAAGAAATTATTGGAAATAATGGTAGGGGAAGAAATTATTGGAAATAATGGTAGGGGAAGAAATTATTGGAAATAATGGTAGGGGAAGAAATTATTGGAAATAATGGTAGGGGAAGAAATTATTGGAAATAATGGTAGGGGAAAAATTATTGGAAATAATGGTAGGGGAAGAAATTATTGCAGAAGGGAAAAAAGGAAGGATGGAGGGAGAATTTTCCTAGAGTGAAGTGCCGGAAGGAAAAAAATGGCTGTTATCGTAAGTCGAGTATTGTGGAGTTGCGATAACAGCCATAACAAGAGCAATGACAGCTGTAATGACAGCATCAGCAGGCGAAGCAGGAAGTGGGGTAGGAGGATAGGAAGGAGGAGGAGGAAGGAGGTCAAGAAGGAAGCAGAGGAAGAATATGAAAAGGAGGATAGCGAGAGAGAGAGAATTAAGAGTAGAAGAAGAAGAGAGAAGTGGAAAGGAAAAAATGAGAGGAGAAAAAGGTTTATTAAAAAAATAAAAATCGGGAGAAACAAGAAAATATCCTAAAAATAAGAAAACGTAAAAGTAGAGGAGGAAAAAGAAAAAGAGAAGAAAGAGAGAGAGAGAGAGAGAGAGAGAGAGAGAGAGAGAGAGAGAGAGAGAGAGAGAGAGAGATTGGTAATTGCATATGATTGTCCAGCGTGAACGAGCGGTGAGACACCAACCAACCTTCCTACAACACCACAACTTCTATCATAAAACTCCGGAAATTGCGGACGCGCAGACTTTGTTGGGACCCTTAGAGAATGTTGAGGAGGATATATATACATACATATATATATATATATATATATATATATATATATATATATATATATATATATATATATATTTTTTTTTTTTTATTTATTAACATTTATCGGCCGATTCCCACCAAGGCAGGGTGGCCCGAAAAGAAAAACTTTCATCATCATTCACTCCATCACTGTCTTGACAGAAGGGTGCTTTACACTACAGTTATAAAACTGCAACATTTACACTCCTCTTCAGAGTGCCGGCACTGTACTTCCATCTCCAGAACTCAAGTCCGGCCTGCCGGTTTCCCTGAATCCTCTTCATAAATGTTACTTTGCTCACACTCCAACAGCACGTCAAGTATTAAAACCATAGCCTCCATTCACTCCTATCAAATACGCTCACACATGCTTGCTGGAAGTCCAAGCCCTCGCACACAAAACTTCCTTACCCTCCTCAACCTTCCTAGGCCGACCCCTACCCGCCTTCCCTCCACTACAGATTTATACACTCGAAGTCACTCTGTCTCGTTCCATTCTCTCTACATGTCCAAACCACCTCAACAACCCTCCTCAGCTCTCTGGACAATCGTTTTGGTAATCCCGCACCTCCTCCTAATTTCCAAACTCCGAATTCAGAGAGAGAGAGAGATGTAGGTTGGTATAAACCTTGGTAATAGGTACCCACAAATTAGAGACTAGTGAGTCAACAATAGGACATATTTATCATAAAACGTTTCGGTCCTGGTACATTGATCACTTGTAAAGTCCCAGGACCGAAATGTTTTCTGATAAATATGTCCTAACGTTTGCTCACGTGTTTTTCTAAAGCAATGTAGACAGCAACCATCCAGTGTGGAACAGAAACCTATTAAATTTTCACAGTTTTAATCAGAATTGCTACGGCAAACAAGTTTTACGGGGGAAACTAAGCCAAATTATATTATGCTTTTTTTTTTTAAGTGTTGTGCAGTCTGGCAGGATTACTGACCATCTTTCTCTATGATACGTATTCGAAAGCTGACAGATTAATCTCACAGACTTCTGTTTACATTCAGTATACACTTTACTTTTCTCTGTGCTCCTTAAATTTTCAACGCTTCCTTCCCGGAGTAGGAGGCCAGGTCTGAGACCGGGTCCTATGGAAGCTGACTCTCCAGAGCCACTAACAAATACCAAATATACCAGCACATACGTTCACCATGAGAGACAACATAAAGTTGCCGAAAATACTCATACAAAAGGTCACAGGTGCAAACATACATTCATCTGGACTGCCTTTCTATAAAGTGGAAGTAAACAGACATCCACAGTATATAAATACACACTGCTATCCAGCGGTTTGTAGAGGAAACTTTAGATGCCGTTTCGGTCAGCCCTGGACCATCTTCAAGCTGCTAGTGTGATTGAATGGGAGAAAGCCAGAAGACCTGTCCAGTAACGAAGTGAGTATTGAAGATCTCTTGATGCGACCTCTCACACTTGTTTGTGTATACCTGGAGAGTGTTCCTTGAGTCAACGTCCCCGCTGTCCAGTCCATGACCAGGGTGCATCAGGCACTGATCAACCAGGCAGTTACTGCTGGCAACACGCAAACCGACGTACGAACCACAGCCCGGCTGGTCAGGTACTGAGTAGCAGGGTATAGACCTCTAATATATTTACATAAAGACTGCTGTTCAAACATAGCAAATATATATCTGAAAGACAATTGAATTTTAATGGTATATTTTGAGTCAATAAGCATTTGATAATAAAGTTGTAAGAGGTAGTGAGACCAATGGGTTTTAAACTCTTCAGGGCCATATTAACCAAAGTCAATTGTTACCCATTCATAGTCAGGTCAGTGAAGTTCCAGTTATACCTCTGGTGGTGAAGGTTAATTCATAGCTTACTTAGTCTAGCTGAAGAGGCCCATTGATATGTAAGATAAGATTTTGTTTGGATTTTTAACCTGGAGGGTTAGCCACCCAGGATAACCCAAGAAAATCAGTTTGTCATCGAAGGACTGTCTGTTTATTTCCATTGTGGTCCTCAATCTTGTTCTCCAGGATGCAACCCACACCAGTCGACTAACACCCAGGTACCTACTTGCTTGTTAGGTGAAAGAGACAACAGGTGTAAGGAAACACGCTCAATATTTCCACCCTTTCCGGGATCGAACCACGGACACTCAGTGTGTGAAGGGAGAGAGTTGCCTACCAGGCCTTAATGATACCTCTTGCTTTTTCTTCATTTTTTAATTGTAGTTTATATAATATATATATATATATATATATATATATATATATATATATATATATATATATATATATATATATATATATATATATATACACAGTGTTGTCATTCACATACTGAATGTAATCCTGTAATTCTTCAGAATAATCCTGAACACCTGCACTCCTCTCCCATCTCCTCCTTCTCTTCTTCCTTTCCCACTTAACCTTCTTTTTATTCCTCGCTATCGTTACCTTCATTCTGACACTAATCTTTTTCCTCTTTCCTCTCTGTCTCCCCTTACTGCTAATTCTGCTTGGTCCCACCTTCTTTCTGCTCCTCGTCATACTTTTTATATATATAACGCTGACCAACAATGGTTTCAGCGTTTCTAACTAATTTTGTGACGCTGAAGTCGAATCTAAACTTAATGAGAAATAACGTAGACGTTCAGGGAATCAGAACCCCACAGTGAAGGGGTTCACTGAGACACCCATCAAGGAGCAATGATATAAGGAAAAGTGGACGATCAGTTTGACGGTGGACTACTGCTGGGCACTGGTGCCAGAGAGCCACACTCAACACAAGCGATAAAAGTCTGAATATTGTGGTGCGGACATACAAACACCTGAATATTGTGGTGCGGACATACAAACACCTGAATATTGTGGTGCGGACATACAAACACCTGAATATAGTGATGCAGACATGTCTGTATTACTGTGTGCAAGTTGTTGTTAGTCTTGTTATTTCTTGTTATGTGTTTCGAACAAATCTGCTTGGGCTTGCTACTCATTTCTGCAAAATTGCAAGCTCCTGGTGATGTGTTGATTGCAACACGAAAGGCCTAGAGCTATCATTTAACTCCCCCGTCTTTTCTGAAGATGACGGCCCCCAGCCCAGTTCTAGAAGTGGTACCTCCCTATATATACATACATA
>WNWK01006096.1:15000-30000 GCA_009830355.1 Cherax destructor | reverse complement strand
CAAGGGCTACAAACCTCGGCAAAGGAGAAAGACCTTGGGGTGAGTATAACGCCAAGTACGTCTCCGGAGGCACACATCAACCAGATAACTGCGGCAGCATATGGGCGACTGGCAAACCTAAGATTAGCGTTCCGTTACCTAAACAAGGAATCGTTCAAGACACTGTACACCGTGTACGTCAGGCCCATACTAGAATATGCAGCACCAGTCTGGAACCCACACCTGGTCAAGCACGAAAAGAAACTAGAGAAAGTGCAAAGGTTTGCGACAAGGTTAGTTCCACAACTCAGGGGTCTGTCCTATGAAGAAAGGCTGAAGGAAATAGGACAAACAACACTGTAGGAAAGAAGGGTCAGAGGAGACATGATAACGACATACAAAATACTGCGGGGAATCGACAAGGTAGATAGTGACAGGTTGTTTCAGAGAGGGAACACAGAAACAAGGGGACACAACTGGAAGCTGAAGACTCAGATGAGTCAAAGGGATGTTAGGAAGCATTTCTTCAGCCACAGAGTAGTCAGGAAGTGGAATAGTCTAGAGAAAGATATAGTGGAGGCAGGAACCATACATAGTTTTAAGACAAGGTATGATAAAGCTCATGGAGCAGGGAGAGCGGAGACCCAGTAGCAGACAGCGAAGAGGCGGGGCCAGGAGCTGAGTCTCGACCCCTGCAACCACAATTAGGTGAGTACACACACACATATACACACACATACACACACATACACACACACATACATACACACACACACACACATGCATACACACACATACACACACACACTCACACACACACACATACACACACACACACTCACACACACACACACACACACACACACACACACACACACACAAACAGTTTTAAAGTTTGCTCTAAATAAAGACAACAGACTTCATATAAATCCTGAAGTTCAAGCTTATATTTGGGAACTGCATAATTTACTATTAAACCCAGAGAGAGAGAGATAGAGAGAGAGAGAGAGAGAGAGAGAGAGAGAGAGAGAGAGAGAGAGAGAGAGAGAGAGAGAGAGAGAGAGAGAGAATACACAGTTTTGACTTCTTCCTGGTTGAGATACTCAAAGGAAGACTTTTCCTTTGTCCAACATGATAACATTTTGAGACCTTCCTTGGTAGTTTAAATCATTTTAATCTTTCAGCATTATTATCAACAACAACAACAATAATAATAATAAGAAGAAGAAGAAGTAATAATATTAATAATAATTGTAATCATAGAACATAGATCAGAGAAAGAAACACATCTGATCCACCTCTCTATTAACCCACAATTTGTAGAGCCAACTTTAGACGCTTTTTTTGGTTCGTCACGGACCATTATCAAGCCAGAGTGAGAGACATTACGCCATGTATGAGCCAGAGTGAGAGACATTACGCCATGTATGAGACAGAGTGAGAGACATTACGCCATGTATGAGCCAGAGTGAGAGACATTACGCCATGTATGAGACAGAGTGAGAGACATTACGCCATGTATGAGACAGAGTGAGAGACATTACGCCATGTATGAGACAGAGTGAGAGACATTACGCTATGTATGAGACAGAGTGAGAGACATTACGCTATGTATGAGACAGAGTGAGAGACATTACGCCATGTATGAGACAGAGTGAGAGACATTAGCCATGTATGAGACAGAGTGAGAGACATTACGCCATGTATGAGACAGAGTGAGAGACATTACGCCATGTATGAGACAGAGTGAGAGACATTACGCCATGTATGAGACAGAGTGAGAGACATTACGCCATGTATGAGACAGAGTGAGAGACATTACGCCATGTATGAGACAGAGTGAGAGATATTACGCCTTGTATGAGACAGAGTGAGAGACATTACGCCATGTATGAGACAGAGTGAGAGACATTACGCCATGTATGAGACAGAGTGAGAGACATTACGCCATGTATGAGACAGAGTGAGAGACATTACGCCATGTATGAGACAGAGTGAGAGACATTACGCCATGTATGAGACAGAGTGAGAGACATTACGCTATGTATGAGACAGAGTGAGAGACATTACGCCATGTATGAGACAGAGTGAGAGACATTACGCCATGTATGAGACAGAGTGAGAGACATTACGCCATGTATGAGACACAGTGAGAGACATTATGCCATGTATGAGACACAGTGAGAGACATTACGTCATGTATGAGACAGAGTGAGAGACATTACGCCATGTATGAGACAGAGTGAGAGACATTACGCCATGTATGAGACAGAGTGAGAGACATTACGCTATGTATGAGACAGAGAGGGAGACATTACGCCATGTATGAGACACAGTGAGAGACATTCCGCCATGTATGAGACAGAGAGGGAGACATTACGCCGTGTATGAGACAGAGTGAGAGACATTACGCCATGTATGAGACAGAGTGAGAGACATTACGCCATGTATGAGACAGAGAGGGAGACATTACGCCATGTATGAGACAGAGTGAGAGACATTACGCCATGTATGAGACAGAGTGAGAGACATTACGCCATGTATGAGACACAGTGAGAGACATTACGCCATGTATGAGACAGAGAGGGAGACATTACACCATGTATGAGACACAGTGAGAGACATTACGCCATGTATGAGACAGAGTGAGAGACATTACGCCATGTATGAGACAGTGAGAGACATTACGCTATGTATGAGACAGAGAGGGAGACATTACGCCATGTATGAGACACAGTGAGAGACATTACGCCATGTATGAGACAGAGTGAGAGACATTACGCCATGTATGAGACAGAGTGAGAGACATTACGCCATGTATGAGACAGAGAGGGAGAAGAAGGGAGTTTTATGTGGGAAAATTAAAGGAAAACGAGATAGTAATTCGAAAGAACGAAAAACCAAAATAGAAGAAAATACAGAAAACTCCAAGAAAACGAGATAGAAAGAAGGGAAGGACGAACGAGTGTGAGAGATAGAGAGAGAGTATTAAGTTACTGGTGGGAAGTATTGGGTTACTACTCTAAGTAACACGAGACTATGACTACTACAATCTCAAATTAAAACACACAACTTTTCAAAATAAAATGCATGAAGGAATTTTCTAATTTGCGGTAATTGTATACCATGGGTAGGTAAACTGCCTCTCACAAGCCTCTAATATGTTCAATTATTATTAATATTATTATTACTGTTATTATTATTATTATTATTATTATTGTCATCATTATTATTATTATTATTATTATTATTATTATTATTATTATTATTATATGTTTGTGAGAACACTAATGTAGATGTGTTTTTCAAATCTATTTTGATTAATTTTACACAGATAACCCACAGACAGGAGAAAGACTCTTACGACGACGTGTGGGTCTGACTTGGACTATCAACTAGTTACACACTGACACATGAAGGTAAGGGAGCCAATATTTATATATTTTTTATATTGTTCCAGTGACGGTATTGTGCCTTTTTATTCTTGAATAATTTTTCAATGGTCAGTATGAAGTTACTAAAATGATACAATAACTGACTGGATGAACTGTCAGTAGAGATAATCACTAAAGATTAATTTGGAAAGTAAAAATTAAAATACAGAATAAGCAAAAAGAAATTTATTCTTATGGATATTTTTTTGAAGGGGGGATTTGAAAGGAAACGCAAACAGTGATAAGGGAAAAATGTGAAGCGGAGCTGTGATTAATGGGTACCCTCAATGATCAGTGTTCGTCTCAGTGTTGTTCGTAAGATATATATATATATATATATATATATATATATATATATATATATATATATATATATATATATATATATATATATATATATATTATATTCAAAACTAGCTTTGATTCAATAATATTTCACTCAACCATGGACCTGCTTGATACAACTTTCTCGCCTTATGAAAATAAATTGGATAATTAAAATTTCTCCATGGGGAAGTGGAAAAGAATCTTTTCTCCGTAAGCCATGCGTGTTGTAAGAGCGAGTAAAATGCCGGGAGCAAGGGGATAGTAACCCCTTCTCCTGTATAATTTACTAAATTTAGAAAGACTTTCGTGTTGTTGTTTTTTTGTCACCCTGCCTCGGTTGGATACGACCGGGTCTTGGGAAATATACTTTTGTACATGATGCAAAATTCTTATGGGAAGTGGTTAATAATAATCATTATTGAAAATTTTCATATAGGCAGGAAGAGTTACTGAATATTATAGAACACGCACGTACACACACACACACACATACACACACACACACACACACACACACACACACACACACACACACACACACACATCCTTGATCCAGCAAAACCTGCAGTGCTGTATGACCCTAGTAGATTTAGCGCTTTGTTTTTATTATGAAACATTTATGTTGTTATAAATATAAGATATGCCTAACTAAACATTGATACATATGCAGAATTAATACAAAATGAGAAATCAAGGTATTGTAGAACTGTATTATATGATAGATTTTGCATGCATTTTAAAAGTGGAATGCGTTATTAAAAAAAAAAAGTTTTATTTGGTCACTACTACTGTTTGTTCAATAGCTGGAGCCTAACTCGTGGGGCACTGACTGGGGAGAGAGGCTTCTTCAGGATCCGCCGGGGCACCAGTGAATCTGATATTGAATCTTACATCATTGGTGTTCGTGCACGTCTTGGTTCTTACTCCATAAGTAGTGAAATAAATGCTTCTTGAAGACCAGAATCACGCAGCTATCGCAGCCGTAATCGTGTTCGGGAATACCGTGATAACAACTATTAAGAGTGTCAAAGGAATGATATTGTGCTTGTGATTACTTATTTCTTTAATTTGCATTGATTCATAAACCCATTACATATTATATTGCATATGAAATCTTCAGAGAATTAATTGGTAAATAATAAAAAATATATATTTGTTTAGTTTAATATTGTAAATCAAATACCCTTGTTTGTGCTAGGGTTCAAGTTAAGCAAGCAATAATAAAATATCTTAAAAATATCCAATTAGAACATTGGATAAATGGTACTTATGTGAAAAAACATTCTCATTTAAAGAAAATTCTGTTTGCATGCATTTTTCAAATTTTAATATGGACATGTCATTTATTGCTTTTTTCAAAGTCCTGTGGTGTTAGGATATCAGAAATTCTTGAATTAACCAAATTTTGAGTCATGGTCATAAATTTTTTTAAATTGTCCTCCCTTATTCTGATTAATACCTTACTAAACACAGAGTCATATTGGGATTTCAGTATCTCAGTTCTTTGTTGTCATCTATGTAAGTCCCATAGGAAAATAAATATTCTTTTTTTCAATTTCATTTATGGCTTTAAGTTCTTCCTGTGTTTCTTGGCTCCTGTATGATTCCTTAAGTTTAAGTATGCTATTTTCTATTTCTCTGGCCAGTGCCTCATGTATAGTGGCCCCTTTCAGCAGTTCCGTGATTCTTTGCTTTTGCCTGTAGAGGAAGCCTCTTTCTAATTTACATCTTCCCTTCTTTTTTCTTAGGGAAAGGTGCCTTGAGGGCACCTCAAGTGGCATAGTTAATTCTTTCTTGGAAAAGGTTGTTTAGGATATTCCAGCTTGTTCAATCTAACACGTGGTGTTATGTGGTGGAGGTGTTGATTCACCGGGAATTCTCCCGGCCCGGGTCTTTACCAGATGGCGACCCGGCTCCGGCTCCCTGGCGTGGGAGTGTCAGAGACCTATGCCTCCCATGGGAGGGGATACCCCTCATCGGCGGGACCAACTGGCCCCAGGCCTAGCCACATTCCCCACCAGCACGAGGCATGGAGGTAGATAGATGCTAGGCCTCTCTGGTCTGCCACCTTCCCTAACGGGAAGAGCAGGCTTACGAGCTGCAGATGGTAGCAAGCTCCAGCCTTGGCACCTACCCTGCCCTAGAAGGGCTGGGCATGGTGATCGACGTGTTATGTGGTTTGGGAAGGAGATAGTTGGAGAGAAGCTGAGTGGCGAGTGTGTATAGTTTGTGGGCGATGATGTTCTGAGTAGCGGAGCAGAACAGCCGCCACCTGCCTACCCACCTTACTACACACCTTAAGTTACTTCTCTCAAGATTTCTCACATGCAGTTACCCCAGTCCCTGATGTATACTGCTTCACATTCTACTACCACTGTTAGTTAGTTAGTTTGATATCTTTATTATGCACCCCATACCCATGGTGTGGGCGGTAGTCAAAAGATTAGAGGTACATAATGGGTCCAGGGACTGGACCCCAAAGTTTTGATAGCTGAGCAAGTTACAAAGGTAATGAACTAACAAGTTACAAAGGTAATGAACTACAAGTTACAAAGGTAATGAACTCACAAGTTACAAAGGTAATGAACTCACAAGTTACAAAGGTAATGAGTCATGTAAGTAAATTTACATACTTACGTTTATACATGGTTACAATCATGAACAAATTATAAAGTAATGAACAATTCACTAGTCCACACCCGATCACAACTGTAATGAGTTCTTGGTGCAAATTTTATTGTTGGGTCACACACACACACACACATATACATACACACTTACATATACACTTACATATACACATACACACACACACACACATACACACACCACCCCGGTGGCCTTGTGGGTAAAGCTCTTGCTTGACGCACGGAGGGCCGGTTCAATTCCCGGGGGCAGAAACATTTCGAAGTGTTTCCTTACACACACAACACACACACACACACACACACACACACACACACACACACACATACATACAACAGGCCTAGTGTCTAATCGACTTGTGCCTAGGACAAAATGGTAACTAACACACACACACACACACACACACACACACACACACAACACACACTAACACACACACACTACAACACACACAACACATACACCACACACAACACACAACACACTACTAACACACAACATTACACACACAAACTACTATACACACTAACATTAACACAACTACACACTATACAATAAACACACAAACACAACACACACACTATAATAAACACACATAAGTCATAACATCCAGACACAATACATCTCAACAACCAAGAAAGAAAGATACAACATAAAAGCATGATAAGATGGTAATATATGTTCAGTGACATGAACTCTTGTTGTTGAAATTAGTAAGTACATACCAATATAATAAAAGATACATACATATATATATATAAGATACATACATACCATATAGTATAAATACATACATGACGCGAAGTTGGAAGTGAGGTGACAGGTGACATGACGCAGAGGAAGGTGGAAAGGAGGTGACAGGTGACATGACGCAGAGGAAGGTGGAAAGGAGGTGTAGTTTAATGACGTCGATAGTGTATCATTGCAGTACATGACAGACGGAAGGTTGGAAAGGAGGTGACAGGGTGACATTTTACTCGTTGGAAGGTGGAAAGGAGGTGACAGGTGACATGACGAGGAAGGTGGAAGGTGACAGGTGACATGACGCAGAGGAAGGTGGAATGGAGGTGTTGAGTTGACACGTCGATCAGTTTCTCATCTGCAGTTAATGTTGACCGTGAAGTGTTCTAGCACTGTTATGGGTCATTTTAACTCTGTTGGTCACTGTTATGAGTTATAAGTGGCTGTGATGTCATAGTCTGTAAAATCACCCACGGGTGACCATGGGTGACTATGAGTACTCACCACACCGGTGGCACACACCTCAGCGGTGGCACCCATCACAGCGTGGGCACTCACCACAGCGTGGGCACCCACAGTCACCCTTGGACTGCTCCATCCATCATCACTTGAGTTGTTTGGTCTTCCATTTTCCTGTCAGTGAGCCTCTATTTAAGTAGTCTCAGCTTCCTGCATAGTCTTCTCTCTCTCTCTCTCTCTCTCTCTCTCTCTCCTCTCTCTCTCTCTCTCTCTCTCCCTCCCTTTGGTATGTTGCACGTAGCTGATTGGTAGATAGATTAGAAAAAAGACACATATGATTGGTCAAAAATTGGTCAGATTTACGGTCTGTGACATTCCTGTTATGATAGTGACGTCAGAATAATGGTTCGTGACATCACAATTGCGTCCAGTGACGTCCTTGTTATGATAGTGACGTCAGAGTAATGGTTCGTGACATCACAATTGCGTCCAGTGACGTCCTTGTTATGATAGTGACGTCAGAGTAATGGTTTGTGACATCACAGCTGCGTCCAGTGACGTCCTTGTTATGATAGTGACGTCAGAGTAATGGTTTGTGACATCACAGCTGCGTCCAGTGACGTCCTTGTTATGATAGTGACGTCAGAGTAATGGTTTGGACATCACAGCTGCGTCCAGTGACGTCCTTGTTATGATAGTGACGTCAGAGTAATGGTTCGTGACATCACAGCTGCGTCCAGTGACGTCCTTGTTATGATAGTGACGTCAGAGTAATGGTTCGTGACATCACAGCTGCGTCCAGTGACGTCCTTGTTATGATAGTGACGTCAGAGTAATGGTTCGTGACATCACAGCTGCGTCCAGTGACATAATAACTATAATCTGGAACGAAATTACTTTCTGTGACATCATAAATGCTACATGACGTCACAATGACAGCCTATAACGTCACAATAATGCCCTGTGACGTCACTGATCGACCAGATAGATACCATCTCTGGCCACATAAATAAAAAAATCGTAAATATGCAATTTTTTATTAAAAAAAATACGTCGGACTTAATATCAATAAATCCGTCAATTTTGTTATATATATTTTTTTGACATCTCTGAAAAAAAAATCCTGACGTCAGAGGAAACTTGATACAAATGGAAAATATTTTTTGATAGTTTTTTTTCCTCTCTGGGATGTTTATTGGGAAAAGTTTGAGGTCGGGAGGTTTTTTCAGAGCTGAAGAGAAATATGAGGTAATGAAAAGAGGGGCGATGTGCGTGATAGTTTTGTGTTGTTGTGACGATGATGCTGTGTCATGATGATGATAATAATGACAGTAGTAAGTTGGTAATTATTTAGTGATTCAGAGAGCCTTTAAGAGGCACGTAAGTTCTCCTGTCTTCTAATAAAATGTTCATTTTTCCACTATAATCTACCTTGTCCATAATTACTATCGCATTTGCTTTGTCTGTTTCGTAAGGTGACGTCCAGGATCTTTCCTTAATTCATGGTATAACTTAACAAATCTTTGATGACAATTGTGTTGTAGAGGTGTGAGCACCACAACAACACACCACCACACGAACACACCACCACACGAACACACCACCACACGAACACACCACCACAACACTACGAGTGTTGTTGTGGTGATTGGTAGTTCAGACTTGTCGTAATAGACCAATAACCAAGCCAAGACCAGATGAGAAATGATGGTTGTGTCAGCAATCTTGAGTGAACATATAACTACCATAATTATTAAAGGGGTGGACCGGTAAGCCAGCGGAAGGACTCGGTCAGATGACCAGAAGCTCCAACGGCGGGTCATCATCTAAGACCAGCGTCAGGAAACACTTTTCCTGTTTCCTGACGAACCTTACCTAACCTTGAGTGAACATGGAGAAGAAGATGAAAGCCAGGAACTCTTTTATTCAAAAAATCAGGTGTGTGTACACAGCAGGTGTACGAGCACACACACACTCCCTAATAACAGCGTAAGACAGGTGTGTGTACACACAGCAGGTGTACGAGCACACATATACACTCCCTAATAGCACCGTATGACAGGTGTGTGTGCACACAGCAGGTGTACAAGCACACACACTCCCTAATAACAGCGTATGACAGGTGTGTGTGCACACAGCAGGTGTACAAGCACACACACTCTCTATAAACACACACTTCGTCTTAGATCAAACAAATACTCACAATGTTACTGTATGTCTTCTTGAGAAAATCTTGGCATCTATATATAAGCATATATGCAGAACAACCACTGTGAAAAATAGTGAAATTCCAAGCGCTTTCATGACTTCTCACATTATCAAGTTCCTTGATAATGTGAGAAGTCACGAAAGCGCTTGGAATTTCGTTATTTTTTTCACAGTGGTTGTTCTGCATATTTGATATCACCTGTTTAATGTGATTTTATTGCATAAGCATATATATATATATATATGCTTATTAGCAGTGTTTATATATTTTGAGAATAAATCATTAACTTCAAAAAATGCCAACCATAAACTCAGAGAGTGCGAGAGAGAGAGAGAGATACAGAGAGAGAGAGAGAGAGAGAGAGAGAAAAGAGAGAGAGATTAAACCCACTAAATTCATTTACCAAACCATATCAACAAACCTTGCCTGGAAATGTATTTAGTAAATCGAATAAATAACGTCACACAGTCTTTATAAAGACTGTTATCAATCCTTCTTTGCAACACGCAATACTTCCCACAATGCAATCACATCAATTTGTTACCTGATTGGCTGGCAATATTTGGGTTTTCATTTATCTGATGTTACGTCACTTTCCATTGGCTGGTATTATTAGGTTACAGAAGTGCTCATGCTATCTGCCTTCCTATTGGCTGACGCTATTGGTTTTCTCGAGTGGATTTCTATATCCGCCTTGTAATTGGTCCACAGCACCGAGCCCATTTAAAAGACTTTTCTATTGGCCGATGTGATCTGATTTGCGGTTATTTGATCTGTGCTAATTTCCTATTGGTTAACATCCCTGAGGTTTCCAGAGTCCTGTTTGACCCATACTGGTTTACCCTTTCTCTTTAATAAATAATAATAATTATAATGAGGTTTCCAGATTGCAGCGGTTCATGTATAATTGTTTTATTCTCACATTACCCGGGTTCCCATTGGCTAATGCAATCATAATTACAATTGTGTTATGTTACCTAACTTTCCATTGGCTCATAACTCCGAGGATTTGTTAGCTTATCTCTGACTGGTAAATGACATCTGTGTGTCCATAAGTGTGTACCGCACGAGGCTATGTTGAAGGTGACATCTTTATATGTGCCTCTCTAGGAAAGCTGACCTCTTTCATATTACACATAAATGTGATCGAATGTGTATAGATGTATGTGTGTGCTCACCTATATGTGGTTGCAGGGGTCGAGTCACAGCTCCTGGCGTGTATGTCTGAAAGAGGGCGAGAGAAAGAGAGAGAGAGAGAGAGAGAGAGAGAGAGAGAGAGAGAGAGAGAGAGAAACATTAAACATCATCTTTATTACTGGCAATGATGACTATAGATTTTATCAAGAATCCCAAATGAAAGTAATTTTCTATATAATTAGTTGTAGCAGTAGTAATTTTAAGAGGGGAATTAGAGTAGCAGTAGTAGTCGTAGCCTTAGAAGTAGTAGAAATAGTCGTTGCATGCGTACTGGCTTTAGAAGTAGACGTAGTTTTGGAAGTAGTAGTAATGGCAGCATGTGTATAAGTTATAGTAGTATTAGAAGTGGCAGTAATAGTAGTAGTAGTAAGATAAGCATCATTACTACCATAAGTACCAGAATCACCACCATCACTATTACCACTACCACCATCGCTACAGTCATCACCACCACTTCAACCATCACTACCGTCATCACCCTCACCACCACCATCACCACCACCACCACTACCAGCCTCTGTACACAAGCCTACCTTCCTACCTGGTGTATAATTCACTAATTAAGCACAGGTCTTGTGTCTTGTGGTAAGGGGAAGGCCCATGTGCCTTCAATTATTCAAATTTCCATCAGAGGATTTTCTTCAGACCTGAAGTCGCAATTATTCTCTTAATTAACTGTCCACTGAATGTTTCTGGTTCATGAGAGAGAGAGAGAGAGAGAGAGAGAGAGAGAGAGAGAGAGAGAGAGAGAGAAAGAGAGAGATTCACCTCATCTTTCACCTTTCTTTTTTAAATTATTTTATCTTTACAGTACTCTCTCTCTCTCTCTCTCTCTCTCTCTCTCTCTCTCTCTCTCTCTCTGTTCTCTCTCTCTCTCTCTCTCTCTCTCCTCTCTCTCTCTCTCTCTCTCTCTCTCTCTCTTCTCTCTCTCTCTTCTCTCCTCTCTCTCTCTCTTCTCTCTTCTCTCTCTCTTCATACCTTTCTCGTTGTTTACCTCTCTCTCCTTCTACCAGCACCTGCTCCTTTATAACCCTTCTAGTCATTTCTTCTCCCCTTCTCTCTTCCTACCTTCTCTTGCTTCGCTTTTGCTACCAATTCCTCTAACTGCTCCCCTATCTTCTACCACTTGTCTTTTGGTCATTGATCTCCCTTCCCCTGACGTAAGGTCAAAACACTTGCCTGTTCCCCTGACGTAAGGTCAAAACACTTGCCTGTTCCCCTGACGTAAGGTCAAAACACTTGCCTGTTCCCCTGACGTAAGGTCAAAACAATTGCCTGTTCCCCTGACGTAAGGTCAAAACACTTGCCTGTTCCCCTGACGTAAGGTCAAAACAATTGCCTGTTACCCTGACGTAAGGTCAAAACACTTGCCTGTTCCCCTGACGTAAGGTCACAACACTTGCCTGTTCCCCTGACGTAGGGTCAAAACAATTGCCTGTTCCCCTGACGTAAGGTCACAACACTTGCCTGTTCCCCTGACGTAAGGTCACAACACTTGCCTGTTCCCCTGACGTAAGGTCAAAACACTTGCCTGTTTCCCTGACGTAAGGTCAAAACACTTACCTGTTCCCCTGACGTAAGGTCAAAACACTTGCCTGTTCCCCTGACGTAAGGTCAAAACACTTGCCTGTTCCCCTGACGTAAGGTCACAACACTGGCAAAGCTCAACTTAACTCACAACACTAGAGTACTCGACACCTTCTTCAGGGTTGAGGGACTGATTACCTCGTGTTCAACTCTCTCCAGTTTATAACCTCTGCATTGAATACAAAAAAAATCACTAGCTGGGGAAAAGTGTCCAGAATATAGAAATACCCAGGTGTTGCTCATGTGTTTAAGTCATCAAATTGTAGGTGTTGTACACCATTAATATAATGACATAAAATTCAACATATTCATTATAAATCATCAAAAATTACTGCATGTCTGACTGCTTGTTAGGGGGATTAATATTTTTTTATATATAAATCAATTATCTTTGCTCACTAATTAGTACGATAAACAGCCCTCTCTTCTATTTTATCTACCGTTCATAGCGGACTGTAGCTCCTGGGCCTTCTCTTACTCCCTCCCCACATTACTTTTTGAGTATATGTTAGGCATAATATATCCGCGTGATACAAATGACCAGACGTGCAGTTGTAGTCACTCATACCGCCCTGCCAGACGTATGTTGTAGTCACTCATACCGCCCTGCCAGACGTATGTTGTAGTCACTCATACCGCCCTGCCAGACGTATGTTGTAGTCACTCATACCGCCCTGCCAGACGTATGTTGTAGTCACTCATACTGCCCTGCCAGACGTATGTTGTAGTCACTCATACCGCCCTGCCAGACGTATGTTGTAGTCACTCATACCGCCCTGCCAGACGTATGTTGTAGTCACTCATACCGCCCTGCCAGACGTATGTTGTAGTCACTCATACTGCCCTGCCAGACGTATGTTGTAGTCACTCATACCGCCCTGCCAGACGTATGTTGTGTGCAACCTACCGTTCGTCATAGACACTTGTTGATAGATACTTGGCATGTTTTGTGTACTCACCTAATTGTGGTTACAGGGGTCGATTCACAGCTCCTGGCCCCGCCTCTTCACTGGTCTCTACTAGGTCACTCTTCCCGCTCCATGAGCTTTATCATACCTCTTCTTAAAGCTATGTATGGATCCTGCCTCCACTACATCAATTCCCAAACTATTCCACTTTCCGACCACTCTGTGACTGAAGAAATACTTCCTAACATCCCTGTGATTCATCTGAGTCTTCAACTTCCAACTGTGTCCCCTTGTTGCTGTGTCCCATCTCTGGAACATTCTGTCTCTGTTTGTGTGTGTGTGTGTGTGTGTGTGTGTGTGTGTGTGTGTGTAGCTTTAATATGAGAGTTTGCTTATCTCGCTTGACTTACTGATGTTGCTGATCCTACTCACCCTACTGATCCTACTCTCCATGCTGATCCTACTCACCCTGCTGATCCTACTCACCCTGCTGATCCTACTCTCCATGCTGATCCTACTCACCCTGCTGATCCTACTCACCCTGCTGATCCTACTCTCCATGCTGATCCTACTCACCCTGCTGATCCTACTCACCCTGCTGATCCTACTCTCCATGCTGATCCTACTCTCCCTGCTGATCCTACTCTCCCTGCTGATCCTACTCTCCATGCTGATCCTACTCACCCTGCTGATCCTACTCTCCCTGCTGATCCTACTCTCCCTACTGATCCTACTCTCCATGCTGATCCTACTCTCCCTGCTGATCCTACTCACCCTGCTGATCCTACTCTCCCTGCTGATCCTACTCTCCCTGCAGATCCTAATCACCCTGCTGATCCTACTCTCCCTACTGATCCTACTCTCCCTGCTGATCCTACTCTCCCTGCTGATCCTACTCTCCCTGCTGATCCTACTCTCCCTGCTAAGGTTCCTCTGCTTTGACAATCATCTGTAGAGTTACTGCGAGATGCATTTCATTTGTTGTCATATCATTAACCGCTTGCTGATGACCTCAGGGTTGGTTGTCATATCATTAACCGCTTGCTGATGACCTCAGGGGTGGTTGTCATATCATTAACAGCTTGCTGATGACCTCAGGGGTGGTTGTCATATCATTAACAGCTTGCTGATGACCTCAGGGGTGGTTGTCATATCATTAACAGCTTGCTGATGACCTCAGGGGTGGTTGTCATATCATTAACAGCTTGCTGATGACCTCAGGGTGGTTGTCATATCATTAACAGCTTGCTGATGACCTCAGGGTGGTTGTCATATCATTAACAGCTTGCTGATGACCTCAGGGGTGGTTGTCATATCATTAACAGCTTGCTGATGACCTCAGGGGTGGTTGTCATATCATTAACCGCTTGCTGATGACCTCAGGGGTGGTTGTCATATCATTAACCGCTTGCTGATGACCTCAGGGGTGGTTGTCATATCATTAACAGCTTGCTGATGACCTCAGGGGTGGTTGTCATATCATTAACAGCTTGCTGATGACCTCAGGGGTGGT
>WNWK01006096.1:7500-10000 GCA_009830355.1 Cherax destructor | reverse complement strand
TATCAGGTGGGAGATAACTGACGGGTATCAGGTGGGAGATAACTGACGGGTATCAGGTGAGAGATAACTGACGGGTATCAGGTGGGAGATAACTAACGGGTATCAGGTGGGAGATAACTGACGGGTATCAGGTGGGAGATAACTGACGGGTATCAGGTTTGAGATAACTGACGGGTATCAGGTGGGAGATAACTGACGGGTATCAGGTGGGAGATAACTGACGGGTATCAGGTGGGAGATAACTGACGGGTATCAGGTGAGAGATAACTGACGGGTATCAGGTGGGAGATAACTGACAGGTATCAGGTGGGAGATAACTAACGGGTATCAGGTGGGAGATAACTGACGGGTATCAGGTGGGAGATAACTGACGGGTATCAGGTGGGAGATAACTGGCGGGTATCAGGTGGGAGATAACTGACGGGTATCAGGTGGGAGATAACTGACAGGTATCAGGTGAGAGATAACTGACGGGTATCAGGTGGGAGATAACTGACGGGTATCAGGTGGGAGATAACTGACGGGTATCAGGTGGGAGATAACTGACGGGTATCATTTGGGAGATAACTGACGGGTATCAGGTGGGAGATAACTGACGGGTATCAGGTGGGAGATAACTGACGGGTATCAGGTGGGAGATAACTGACGGGTATCAGGTGGGAGATAACTGACGGGTATCAGGTGGGAGATAACTGACGGGTATCAGGTGGGAGATTACTGACGGGTATCAGGTGGGAGATAACTGACGGGTATCAGGTGAGAGATAACTGACGGGTATCAGGTGGGAGATAACTGACGGGTATCAGGTGGAGATAACTGACGGGTATCAGGTGGGAGATAACTGACGGGTATCAGGTGGGAGATAACTGACGGGTATCAGGTGGGAGATAACTGACGGGTATCAGGTGGGAGATAACTGACGGGTATCAGGTAATTAATGACAGTTGATATTACTGCTGAATTGCCGTCTTCTTCTTCTCCTTCTTCTTTTTATTCTTTTTTTCTACTTTGTCTTCTTTATCTTTTTCTTCTTTGTCTTCTTTATCTTCTTCTTTTCTTCTTTATCTTCCTTTGCTTCTTCCTCTTCTTTTTCTTATTATTTTCTTCTTTTTCGTCGTTATCTTCTTTTCATCTTCTCCTTCTATGTTTCTTTGCATCTTTTCTTCTATATTTCTTTGCATCTTTTCTTCTTCTATGTTTCTTCCTCGTACGTAAGTTGAATACATTCACCTATTTTATATATATATATATATATATATATATATATATATATATATATATATATATATATATATATATATATATATATATATATATACATGTATATATATATATATATATAAAGGTGTAAAGGTAGAAAGTTGAAAGTGAACATAGATAAGAGTAAGGTGATGAGGGTATCAAACGATTTAAATAAAGAAAAATTGGATATCACATTGGAGAGAGGGATTATGGAAGAAGTAAATGTTTTCAGATATTTGGGAGTTGACGTGTCAGCAGATGGGTTTATGAAGGATGAGGTTAACCATAGAATTGATGAAGGAAAAAAGATGAGTGGTGCGTTGAGGTATCTGTGGAGACAAAAAACTTTATCCATGGAGGCAAAGAAGGGAATGTACGAAAGTATAGTGGTACCAACACTCTTATATGGGTGTGAAGCATGGGTTGCAAATGCTGCAGCGAGGAGGAGGCTGGAGGCAGTGGAGATGTCCTGTCTAAGGGCAATGTGTGGTGTAAATATTATGCAGAAAATTCGGAATGTAGAAATTAGGAGGAGGTGTGGAGTTACTAAAAGTATTTGTCAGAGGGCTGAAGAGGGGTTGTTGAGGTGGTTTGGTCATTTAGAGAGAATGGATCAAAGTAGAATGACTTGGAGAGCGTATAAATCTGTAGGGGAAGGAAGGCGGGGTAGGGGTCGTCCTAGAAAAGGTTGGAGGGAAGGGGTAAAGGAGGTTTTGTGGGCGAGGGGCTTGGACTTCCAGCAAGCATGTGTGAGCGTGTTAGATAGGAGTGAATGGAGACGAATGGTTTTTGGGACCTGACGAGCTGTTGGAGTGTGAGCAGGGTAACATTTTGTGAAGGGATTCAGGGAAACCAGTTAATTGATTTAGTTGGACTTGAGTCCTGGAAATGGGAAGTACAATGCCTGCACTTTAAAGGAGGACTGGGATAGTGACAGCTGGGAGGGACTATTCTCAGCTGTCGTATCTGAGCGCCTCTGCAAAGACAGTGATTATGTATGAGTGTGGTGAAAGTGTTGAATGATGATGAAAGTATTTTCTTTTTGGGGATTTTCTTTCTTTTTGGGTCACCCTGCCTTGGTGGGAGACGGCCGACTTGTTGAAATATGTATATATATATATATATATATATATATATATATATATATATATATATATATATATATATATATATATATAGGAAATCAGGAAAGGACAAAGCTCGTCTCCTAGCGGTGAGGGCACCACACTCAGGAGATTTCCTTCTTGCTGTTCCCATT
>WNWK01006096.1:0-2500 GCA_009830355.1 Cherax destructor | reverse complement strand
ATACTCTCTACTCTTCTACATCTACTCTCTACTCTTCTACATCTACTCTACTCTTCTACATCTACTCTACTCTTCTACATCTACTCTACTCTTCTACATCTACTCTACTCTTCTACATCTACTCCTTACTCTACTCCTTCACATCTACTCTACTCTTCTACATCTACTCTACTCTTCTACATCTACTCTACTCTTCTACATTACTCTCACTCTTCTACATCTACTCTCACTCTTCTACATCTACTCTACTCTTCTACATCTACTCTACTCTTCTACATCTACTCTACTCTTCTACATCTACTCTCTACTCTTCTACATCTACTCTACTCTTCTACATCTACTCTACTCTTCTACATCTACTCTACTCTTCTACATCTACTCTCTACTCTTCTACATCTACTCTACTCTTCTACATCTCACTCTTCTACATCTCTCTACTCTTCTACATCTACTCTACTCTTCTACATCTACTCTACTCTTCTACATCTACTCTACTCTTCTACATCTACTCTACTCTTCTACATCTACTCTACTCTTCTACATCTACTCTACTCTTCTACATCTACTCTACTCTTCTACATCTACTCTACTCTTCTACATCTACTCTACTCTTCTACATCTACTCTCTACTCTTCTACATCTACTCTACTCTTCTACATCTACTCTACTCTTCTACATCTACTCTCTACTCTTCTACATCTACTCTACTCTTTCTACATCTACTCTCTACTCTTCACATCTACTCTACTCTTCTACATCTACTCTACTCTTCTACATCTACTCTCTACTCTTCTACATCTACTCTACTCTTCTACATCTACTCTACTCTTCTACATCTACTCTCTACTCTTCTACATCTACTCTACTCTTCTACATCTACTCTCTACTCTTCTACATCTACTCTACTCTTCTACATCTACTCTACTCTTCTACATCTACTCTACTCTTCTACATCTACTCTCTACTCTTCTACATCTACTCTACTCTTCTACATCTACTCTACTCTTCTACATCTACTCTCTACTCTTCTACATCTACTCTACTCTTCTACATCTACTCTCTACTCTTCTTAATCTTCTTTCTACTCTTCTTCATCTTCATTGTACTCTTCTCCATGTTTTTTGGACTCTTCTTCATAGTCTCTTTATTCTTCTTCATATTCTTAATAAATAATGATAACAACAACAATAATAATAATAATAGTATTAATAATAATAATAATAATAATAATAATAATAATAATAATAATAATAATAATAATAATAATAATTATAATAATAATAATAAAAGTGTCCACAAAGTTTCTTTCCGTTTTCAAAAATAAATTACGAGGGTGCGTCAATTGATAAAATGGCTCAGAATACGATAGCAGTTACGGAAATGAGGGTCCCGGAGGAGGAGAGGGAGAGAGGCGAGAAGTGACTTGAGTGAATAGGAATAACAACACACTGTAGGAGAGTGGTGATGGAAACGGAGAGGATTAGAGAGAAAGATGATGGAGAGCGAAGATAGCGAGAGGGAGAGTGAGCATGAAGATAAGGAGGATAACGGAATAGGGAGGGATGGAGAGGAGAATGAACAGGAATGGGAAAGGATTGAGGTTCTCGAGAGAAGAATGTGAGGATGGAATAAGGGAGAATAAGAAGAACACTGAGGAGAGGTAGGTGATGATATACTGAGAGAGGGAGTGAGTATAGGGTAAGAGAAAGTGAGTGATGGAGAGGGGAGGATGGGATGGGGAGAGGGGAGAGGAGGAGTACTGAGAGAGGGGTATAGTAGAGTAGAGGGTACTGAGAGAGACGTAAGGGAGAGTGATGGAGGTACCAAGGGAGAGGATAGTGAGAGTGATGGAGGTACTGAGAGGAGAGGTATAGGAGTGATTGAGGTTCTCGAGAGGAAGAGGGTATAGTGAGAGTGATGGAGGGTACTCGAGAGGGAGAAGGGTATAGTGAGAGTGATGGAGGGTACTCGAGAGGGAGAGGGTATAGTGAGAGTGATGGAGGGTACTCGAGAGGGAGAGGAGTATAGTGAGAGTGATGGAGGGTACTCGAGAGGGAGAGGAGTATAGTGAGAGTGATGGAGGGTACTCGAGAGGGAGAGGGGTATAGTGAGAGTGATGGAGGGTACTCGAGAGGGAGAGGAGTATAGTGAGAGTGATGGAGGGTACTCGAGAGGGAGAGGGGTATAGTGATGGAGGGTACTCGAGAGGGAGAGGGGTATAGTGAGAGTGATGGAGGGTACTCGAGAGGGAGAGGGGTATAGTGAGAGTGATGGAGGGTACTCGAGAGGGAGAAGGGTATAGTGAGAGTGATGGAGGGTACTGAGAGGAGAGGTAGTAGAGTGATGGAGGGTACTGAGAGGGAGAGGAGATAGTGAGAGTGATGGAGGGTACTGAGAGGGAGAGGGATAGTGAGAGTGATGGAGGGCACTCGAGAGGGAGAGGAGTATAGGAGAGTGATGGAGGGTACTGAGAGGGAGAGGAGTATAGGAGAGTGATGGA